>CAIGQQ010007036.1:600933-615726 GCA_903798035.1 Danio albolineatus
GTGTATTGGAATTAGCTTCAGGCAATTCCTAATTACGAAGGAGACGGGGTAGGCTCCATGAGGCTTGTTTATGCCGATTACGGATTCAGCGTAAAACGTGGCTTAGTCCCTACAAGATGTTTAACGATGTGCTCAGCCTGCTGGTTTGACCATTCACACACATTTTTATCATCACATGATCTCTTATAACAAAATCACATGACCTTTATTTAATGCGCATACTGGAATTTATGCGGTAAAAGTGTTTATGTCGCAGTTTATACGCATCTTTTCTTATTGAATAAAAAGTTTATCCTACTCAGTTATGCGCATATATTTTTTATGCCCATTTTCAAAATGTATGCACATCATGGCGTTTCCATCAACTGTTTTATTATGCGCATATTCAAAATGCAAATAAAAATAGCTGGATGGAAATGTAGCTAGTGTCATGCTCTCGTCTGAGCTCCAGCTCCAGCTCAGCGGGTGCTTTGAGCACAAAACCCCAGAGAGCAGTGCATGTTTATCAGTTTATCAAGGATGTACCACTGGATGGTGTCTCACTATAGTTGTTAAACATGATATTTAATTAATCTTGTCTCTATCTAACGACTCTTCGGTCTGTTGAATCTATCAGGTAACGTGTCTCAGCGTCAGTACACTGCTTCAGTCTTTCGCTTCATGCTTGTACTCAGTAATGTTAGCGTAAACCTCATACTGTTGGTTGTGCACCTTTTAACCAACCAAGTTTGTTGACGCCATTATAACGACACAGATCACTCCGCCTATTCATGCCAGAGTCCTGCGGAAACAGTGATTGACAGGTGGTTACTTGTGTGACTAATCTTTATTTATTGATGATTTGGTTATGTGTAGGGCTACACGGAATCTGCGCACGCAGAATTCCGCAGATTTCCGCAGATTTCCGCAGATTTTTAGCCCATCATTGAATCTGTTTATTTACTTGTGTAAATGTGTGTACATTTATTATTTATTCAGTTTTTTTATTAATTTCAGTAATAATATTGACTAATATGAAAATATTCATAAGATTTATTTACTATACAGTTTGTAAAGTACTATTTTCTGTCTTTTAGTAGAGATTTTATATGAGAGAATTGCTTTGTTTACCAAATAAAGTGGATCTAATTGGATTCGCATTGTAAACATTAAATAAAAGTTAAAAAGGTATTACTTTTTATTTCATATATTAAGATTTTAGTTATGATACTCCCAAAATCATTCAGCATAAATCCGCAGATTTTTAACAAAATACTCTGCAGAAATAGCAAAAAATGCCGGCAGATTTCGTCTGGCCCTAGTTATGTGTAAACAAAGACCATGCGGGTCAGCTAGTTGAAACAGTAGGCTACAAATAATTAATTCACCGCCGCCTATGACGACGATGCCATTGTCCATCGCGATGTTTCACATTAGATATCGTACAATGCCAAATTGGTCGACACCGCCCAACCCTAATGCACATAATAATAATATACAGTTGAAGTTAAAATTATTAGCCCTCTTGTTATTTTTTAATTCTTTTGTATTTTTCCCCAATTTTTTCAACAAAATAGTTTTCTAATCATAGTAGTTTTAATAACTCATTTCTAATAAATGATTTCTTTTCTCTTTGCCATGATGACAGCATATAATATTAGACTAGATATTCTTCAGGATACTATTATACAGCTTAAAGTGACAGTTAAAGGCTTAACTAGGGTAATTAGGGTAAAGTTAGAGTAATTAGGCAAGTCATTGTATAACAGTGGTTTGTTCTGTAGACAATCCAAAACTAATATTGCTTAATGGTGCTAATAACATTGACCTTAAAATGGATTTTGAAAATTAAGAACTGCTTTTATTCTAGCCGAAATAAAACAAATCAGACTTTCTCCAGAAGAAAAAATATTGTAGGAAATACTGTGAGAAATTCCTGAATCTGCTCAACATCATTTGGGAAATATTTAAGAGACAAAAAAATTCACAGGAGGGCGAACAATATCGACTTTAACTGTATGAATATAAACAACAATAATAGACATTAATTGACATTAAATATAAAAAGTTATTTAATTACAAGTAATTGAAAATTTGTCTGCTTTTAATTGTCTATACCAATCTCGGTCCTGGAGGTCCGGTGTCCTGCAGGGTTTAGCTCCAACTTGTCTCAAAACACCTGCCTGGATGTTTCAAGTATACCTAGTGAGAGCTTGATTAGCTTGTTCAGGTGTTTGATTAGGGTTGGAGCTAAACTCTGCAGGACACCGGACCTCCAGGAACAAGTTTGGTGACCCCTGGTCTATAATATCTCTATGAGGGATTAACAGCCGTTATTTTCTGTGTTATTCATCAATGTTATTTTCTGACTATCTACAGAGAAGCACTCCTGAAATGTTTATAGAATGCAGCTCTTTACCTGTAATCTGTGACTCTTTATGTTCTGATTTATAATCATTGGACCTTCAGTGATGATTTGGTTCTTCTTCTGTAATTTTGCTGTATGGTCCTGGGTGCTGGTGGTCTGATCCGTGTCCAGCAAACGGCCAGATCAGCCAAACAGACAGTCCAGGTACCCATGAGCACCTGCACACACACACAGACACACACATACACTCAGAAAAAATTACTTTTTGCTGCTTTTGCTTTGTTCATACTGCTTATTTAAAATCAGCTGAAACACAATTCTTGAGATTATTTTGGGGACAAATTAATTGTTTCACTTAAATATGTTAACTTAATTGATTTGTGTTGGAACAACATGAATGAATTGTGTGGAACCCTGCATTTTTTACAGTGCACACACACACATACACACACGCTTTCTGCTGTTCTCACACATTTGACTACGATCAGAACAGAAAACTGCTTACAAAATAAATAAATAACCTAAATAAATCTAGCTGTACACTACCCAACAGAAGTCTTGTGGTGGATCTCAGTTGTAAGAGCAGCAAATAATAACTTGACCTCTTGTTGATCATTTGGAAAAGTGGCAGAAGGTCGCAATCATCACAAATACTGCAGAAGTACATCAACATCAACAGCCTGAGGTATAAAGACATTTGTGCTGCCCATTACATTACAAACCACAGGAGAGGGCAGATTCTCCTGCAGGATAGCGCTCCTTCTCATACTTCAGCCTCCACATCAAAGCTCCTGAAAGCAGAGAAGGTCAAGGTGCTGCAGGATTGGCCAGCCCAGTCGCCAGACATGAACATTATTGAGCACGTCTGGGGTAAGATGAAGGAGGAGGCATTGAAGATGAACTCAAAGGATCTTGATGAACTCTGGGAGTCCTGCAAGAACGCTTTCTCTTCCATTCCAGATGACTATTAATGCGTTATTGGAGTCATTGCAGAGATGTGTGGATGCAGTCCTCCAAGCTCATGGGAGTCACACACAATATTCATTCTGTCTCCACTGCAGCATGACTTTATATTCTATACTGGACATTATTTCTGTTCAGTGACGAGACTTTAGTCTAAGCAGAGTCAGATCGCACTGTCCTCATGACATTATTCAAAATCAAGGCATGATCATATTTTACTGTGGTCAAATAAGCGTAATCTAGAGGCCTTCGCCTTTCATATAAACCACTTCTGATACCAAATGATCAACTAGAAGTCAAGTTATTGTTTGTTGTTCCTAAAGCTTGGACAGGCGACAAGACTTTAGTCAGGTAGTGTATAGTGAAATCATGTGACCAGGGTGAATCATATAAGACCGATTCTAATGATCATTGTGTCCAAAAAAAAAAATGCATATCAAAAATCTGAAGTATTGTGTCCAAGAATATTTAGCTAGCATTACTGTTGAGATGAAAACATCATTTCTGATTTCAGTTCTTTTTTAAATATGTTTGGAACATTCCGTTTGACAACCGTAATCGGAATGTTCCTTTTAGAGCATTCTAAACCCACATTCTAAAACATCTTCAAAAGATACATTCCATGAATATTCCATTAATGACATTTCTGTGCTATTATTAAACTCCACGTGAGTCAGAAGTTGCTGCAGACGTTTTTCAGTGTGATGTGTTTCAACTAAAACTGAATATTGAGTAGGGGTGGGGTCTTGTTTGAGCTCCTTCTCTCCTCTTTTACTGGCAGCAGTAACATAACAGTTGGAGGGGCGTGGCTAACTGATTTCAGCTTTCAGCCAAACTGACATCAAAGTGTTCCTGAATGGATTTAATTTACGTTTTTATTTGTGGATAAACTTGCATAGATTGATGGATCTATTTATGCTAGCAAAACAAAATCTGTAAATGAAGCTGTTATGCAGACTTTTAAGACCTGATCATTTAAAACGGATATTTGTTCATATGTTAGCTGGGTAGAAGTATGCTAGTGTTAAGTTCTGAATATATACTGGAAGCAATGCTTTTCTTACTTTTTTGCCTTGTTTTTAGCCCAAGTATCTAAAAACTCAAGCATTTTCTAGACCAGAGATGCCCAAACTAGGACCCGCGGGTCAAAGTTGACCCATGGTAACCTTTAATTTGGCCCGACATCCCTTCAAGAGAGGGAGAATGGTGGGGACGGTTTGAAGACTAATTTCTAATTTAATGTAACTTTTTGTTTGTTTTATTTGTTTGTTTGTTTGTTTGTTTTATTGCGTAGCTGCAAAAGGGAATTAATTAAAGTTGATGACAGTAAATAGTATTTTACTAGATATTTTCCAAGGCACTTCTATACAGCTTAAAGTGACATTTAAAGGCTTAACTATGCTAATTAGGTTAACTGGGCAGGTTAGGGTAATTTGGCAAGTTATTGTATAATGATGGTTTATAATGATGGCTAATAATTCAACTTAAACTCTACACAAATGAAACTGTATCAAATAAAAAAAAATTGTTGCAACCTTACACTCAAAAAAAAATAAAAGGTGCTAAATAGCACCAAAACTGGTTCTTTGCTCGTAATGAGGGGGGGAACCTTTTTTGGTGCTATACAGCACCTTAAAAAAATAGGTGCTATATAGTACTTTTGTCAAATGGTGCTATATAGCACATATATTTTAAGGTGCTTTTAATGTTACTTTACCCTTTCCACAAATAAAACCGGCATAAGAGTTATGAGAATTAGCTATAAGAACAAGTGCTAACCAGTAGTAGTGGTGCTATATATATATTTAAGCATGTTAGCAGTGTTATAAAGAATGCTATCATTGTTCTAAAACGTACTTAACATGTTAACATTGTGATAAGAACATGCTGTCGGTGTTCTAAAACATGATAACATTTAATCACACGTTTTAGCACATTGTTAACATGTTTCCTACATGTTTTAGAAACATGTTCGCAATGTGAGAAAATATAATAGCAATGTGATAAAAACATGCTGTCATTGTTCTAAGACATGTAAGAAACATGTAAACAATGTGCTAAAACATCTTAGGGGTGTTCTGAAACATGTAAAAAAACATGTTAACAGTGTGCTAAAGCATGTTAGCATTATTATAAAGAATGCTATCATTGTTCTAAAACATGTACGTAACATGTTAACATTTTTATAAGAACATGCTGCCGGTGTTCTAAAACATGATAACACTTTATCACACGTTTTAGCACTTGTTAACATGTTCTTACATGTTTTAGAAACATGTTCGCAATGTGATAAAATATGATATCAATGTGATAAAAACATGCTGTCATTGTTCCAAGACATGTAAGAAACATGTAAGCAATGTGCTTAAACATGTTAGCAGTGTTCTGAAACATGTAAAAAACATGTTAACAGTGTGCTAAAGCATGTTAGCAGTGTTATAAAGAATGCTATCATTGTTCTAAAACATGTCCGTAACATGTTAACATTGTTATAAGAACATGCTGCCAGTGTTCTAAAACATGATAACACTTTATCACACGTTTTAGCACATTGTTAACGTTTCTTACATGTTTTAGAAACATGTTCGCAATGTGCTAAAACATGTTAGCAGTGTTCTAAAACATGTAAAAAACATGTTAGCAATATGCTAAAGCATTTTATAAAGCAGTTTATAAAGAATGCTATCATTGTTCTAAAACAAGAAACATGATATCAGTGTGGTTGGTAGTGTTTTAAAGAACGCTATCATTGTTCTAAAACATGTACGTAATGTGTTAACATTGTGATAAGAACATGCTGTCGTTGTTCTAAAAAATGATAGCATTTTATCACACGTTTTAGCACATTGTTAACATGTTTCTTACATGTTTTAGAAACATGTTCGCAATTTGCTAAAACATGTTAGCAGTGTGATTAAAAACATGTGGTCAACATGTAAGAAACACATTAGCAATGTGTTATTGCCAAACATGTTAAAACATGTTACTGTAATGTAATTCAGGCTCCAAATATTTATGGCAGTCACATTTCTCCCCATTTTTCTTATACTGGTGTTTAATTCAATTCATTTATCAGTTGTCCTTAGTCTACTCTCTTAGGTCACGAATAGCAGACTATCTGATCGCTAAGATAAATACAGGTTTATCTTTGTCGGTCATGCATTATGGGTTTATGGCTACTGATAAAGATTTGTCCAGTAGGTGCATTTATAAACTATAAAATATAACCTAGACATCATGAAATGCAGTCATAAACCTTTGGACTCGGTAGAAGTTCACAAAGGTTCAAAGAAGCAGTTAATTTGCTGACCCTTCAATGTCAAACCAGGCCAGTTCAACACCACATCAGTTATGAATTCTGTGCTTTTACATTTAACTTTCTTTTTAAAAATAATAGATTGAAGTATCTGCATTACAAGAAATAAAAGCAGTCAGGATTTTCCTCATTTACAAGTCAGTCAGGGTCATTTGGCGTGAGATTGTTTAGCATGAAATTAAATAAGTATTGGGTCTTATTTCTATATACCAAAAGCAACATTATAACTTACAGTCTTTTTGTTATGCCACTTTGTCTCTCAGGGCGCCTATGGAGCGGTTAAACCCAAAGTTGACAGCACTGTACAGTTTGGACAGAGTAAGAGAGACTGTAAAATAACGTAAATATGCATATATGAAGACATAAATAATGCTTAATGAGTTATTTTTGTTTTATATTTTAGACAGTTATGCCTACTTGAAGAATCCTCCACCTGAGTTTTACCCCAGAGCTGGAGTCATCGGCTTTGCTGGAATCCTGGGACTTTTTCTTGGAAGAGGTAATGGAAGCCTCAATGATTCAGTTTAAATTGTTAATTATTAGCCCTCCTCTGAAATGTAAATTATTTTTAAAAATATTTCCCAAGTGATGTTTAACAGAGAAAGGACATTTTCAAAGTATTTCCTTTTCTATTTTTCTTTTGGAGACTTCTTACATGTTTTAGCCCATTATTTTGATATTTTAGCACACTGCTAATATTCCCTAGCACATTTCAAGGATGTTTAATTAGCACACTAGCAGCATGTTTTTAATCACACTGCTAACATGATTTAGCACATTGTTAACCTAGTAAAACACCTTAGTAATGTGCTAAAACATAACAAACATGTTAGTAGTGTGAAAAATGTGTTGACAACGTTCTAAAACATGTAAGAAACATGTTAGCAATGTTCTAAAGCATGTTAATAGTGTGATGACATCCTATCAGTGTTCTAAAATGTAAGAAACATGTTATTAATGTGCTAAAGCATGTTAGCAGTGTGATGAAACATGATAGCAATGTGTTAAAGCACATAATCCGTGTTCAAAAACATGCAAGAAATGGTTACATTGTGCTAAATCATGTTAGCAGTGTAATAAAAATATGCAGTGTTCTAAAACAATGTGTTAAACATGTTAGCAATGTGTTAAAAACTTTATCAGTGTGATAAGTGAAAAATATATTAGCAATTAGTTAAATCATGTTAGCAGTGTGATAAAGCATGCTATCAGTGTTTTAAAACATGTAAGAAACATGTAAGCAATGTGAAAATATGTTAACAGTGTTCTAAAACATGTAAACAATGTGTTAAAGCATGTTAACAGTGTGATGAAGCATGCTATCAGTGTTCTAAAACATGTTAGCAGTGTGCTAATACATTTTAGTGTGCTAATACAGTGTGCTTAACAGTGTTTTAAAAACATGCTGTCAGTGTACTAAATGTGTTAGCAATGTGCTACTCTTGTTAGCAGTGTGATGAAAACATGTTTAATGTTCTAAAACATGTAAGAAACATGTTAGCAGTGTGATAAAAACATGCATTCAAAGGTGTAAACATGTAAAAAAAATGTTAGCAATGTGCTAAAATGTTAACAGTGATAAAACATGCTATCAGTGTTCTAAAACATGTAGGAAGCATGCTAACAGTGTGATAAAGCATGTTCTCAGTGTTCTAAAACATGTAAGAAACTTGTTAGCAATGTCCTAATACATGATAACAGTGTGTTAAAACATGCTGTCAGTGTTCTAAAACATGTAAGAAACAAGTTAGCAAAGAGTTAAAGCATGCTACCAGTGAGATAAAGTATGCTTTCATTGTTCTAAAACATGTCAGAAACATGTTCGTAATGTGATAAAATATGTTAGCAATGTGATAAAAACATGCTGTCATTGTTCTAAGACATGTAAAAAACATGTTAACAATGTGTTAGCAGTGTTATAAAGGATGCTATCATTGTTCTAAAACAAGAAATTTGATATCAGTGTGCTAAAGCATGGTAGCAGTGTTTTAAAGAATGTTATCATTGTTCTTAAACATGTACGTAACATGTTATCATTGTGATAAGAACATGCTGTTGGTGTTCTAAAACATGATAACACTTTATCACACGTTTTAGCACATTGTTAACATGTTTCTTATATGTTTTAGAAACATGTTCGCAATGTGCTTAAACATGTTAGCAGTGTGATAAAACATGCTGTCAGTGTTTTTAACATGTAAGAAACACATTAGCAATGTGTTATTGCCATAATGTGTTAAAACAGGTTGAAAACATGTTACTGTAATGTTCTTGTAATTCAGGCTCCAGGCTGAAGAGACTGATCTACCCAACGGGTTTAATGGCAGTGGGAGCGTCCATGTATTATCCTCAAGAGGCCGTGACCATTGCTAAAGTATGTGTGTCTGTGTTCTCATACTTTCATGTGTGTGTTTTATAAAGGTCTCCTGTTGCAAATCAATGCATTTTTGTAAGACAAATATGCAAGTATATAAATATTTAAAACGTATTTCCTGTGCACAATATAGGATGTTTGTGCAATGCAGAAGCACAGTGAAGAGTGCAAACAAAATGCATGAATTAGAAGTAAAAAATGAGTGCGTTCACACAGACCGTCTAATATAATAATAATAATAAGATTTTGGCAATATTACAATTAAATATTACCAATAATTCAGTCTTAAGGCTGGCGCATGTTTTTTTAAAATCCTGAACGATTGTGGCATGTCAGACTGCACGAACATGGCTCACATGTCACACTGTAATCTCAGCTTTAATAAAGTCAGACTGAACGACAATGATGAGCCTGACGTCATCCCCCCGTGACACTTTCACTATCCTGCATTCTGAAATGATTCCTCACAGCAAATGTAAACAAACTAGCGGCAATTTTGCACTCAGCACGCCTCAATAATAAAACCAGGAAGAACCAAACTGTCGACATTTCCCCGGTGGTCATTTGAATTATCCCATGGATTGTGTCATCAGATTCTGTTGGTTGTTGGATTGACGCTCATCGCAGCTGATGTTACACTGCAAGAAAGTGTCTGAAATCCTCTGACACTGTCAGAACTTCATCAGAGGGAAAATCTGATCGCAACAGACATTAAGCAGCTGTGTGTGAACATGTCAAACCAACAATCAAAGATTTCAGCCCAGGATTTCAGGAAACTTTTAGGATTTCCCAAATTTGTCTCAGATGACAAAATCGTGGCTGAAATCTCACAGTGAGAGCAGGGCTTAAATGATTTGATTAAGCTCATAAATCGCAGTAAGCATTATCAAAGTAACATAGGTGGTCTATGTCAATTTTAAAGGGCCACGAAACCCCCCTGTCTCAGCAGGGTGTTTTCACACCTCTAGTTTGGAAAAGCTCAGGAAAGTGGGTGTGTCCAGCTCGGTTTAGGTGGGAGTGTCAGGGGAGGGAAAGTGGGAAGGTCTTGTGTTATAATGGGAGTTTCCATTTGAGCATGCGCTGATTTTCAGAGGCACAACAAACACAGACGCAGAGGAGAAAGACAGTGACTGTGTTTACGAATTATCGAATTATTTGCCAATCTATTAATTTGTCGACTTTAACTGCAGTTTCACTTTAATCCAGGAACATTTCCTGCATGCCCCCATGACAAACAAGATGCGAGCAATGCTGTATTCACACCAGATGTGGCAAGCGCGGTGAAATCGCGCTATTCGCGCGTAAATAGACACGTGAACATTTGAGTTTACTCGCTTCATTCGCGCGTCAAATTGACTTGAGAACAGAAACGGATTCACGTGATGGGTAGGGCTTCTGTCTATGGTTTGGTGACTGTAGCTTTAGTGCTAAATGGCTAACAGGTGTTTTATAGAGAGAATAACTGTGTTGATGTGCTTCATGAAGGCTGAAAAACAGTGTTGATTCATTTGGAGCTGTATCTGAGTCCACTAGATTAGTTCAGAGGTGCACCCAGATCTGTGAGCTCATAAACTCCTCCAGAAACTGAACCTGGATGATGGAAGCTTTCAGCGGTGCTTCTGACTGAGCCAAGCCCAGTTTGATGAACTGTTGTCGGTGTCGGCAGGAGGATTTTCCCCCGGGACACCAACAACAGGCGCTACGTCATAATCACGCCCCCACAAGAGCAAGCTCCTGATTGGTTAACGCGGTGCAAATGTCCGCTGAAGTTCAGATTTTCAAACTGGAGCGATTCGCGCGAATAGCGTCTTAAAACACGCAAAGCGCTCAATTCGCACGTAACGCGTCATTCGCGTGTATCGCACCGCAGGATGCCTATTCGCCCCTTTGCATTGACTTAACATGTAAATCACTCTCGCTTGACGCGTCTTCCGCATCTGGTGTGAACGCAGCATATGTCTAAAAAACGCATTTCTGCTGCGCGCGCGTCAAACCAGAAGAACGAATTTGCTCGAAATAACGCAAAAACAACCAATTTTCACTCTTTAGTGTAATATATGTGTCCTAATAGTGTTTATAGCAGCGCAGGACACATATATGACTGTCAACAGCTCAAAAAATGTGTTTTGGTGTTTCGTGACCCTTTAATCTGAGTATACAGGCATGTAAACTGCATTTTTCCATTCTGACCAAAGTGCACGTGCAGGTGTCAGTACAGTGACAGTACAGTTCTGTGGACTACGCTTCCTAAAGCTGTAATTTTTTCAGCTTTTTAAATTTTCAAAGCTTTTTTTAGTGTGCAAAAATGGAAAACAGTGACATTCTGAAACTCTGAATCGCTGTTTAAACTCCTTTAACACTACTAATACCATTAAAAAAATGTTCTGCCACCAGTTTCTGATGCACAAACGACGCATTAAACATTGGCCATCACATTTCTACCATACGAAAGTGTTTAACATTATATGGAAATAAATTAAATCAGCAGCCAGTAACACCTACCCAAAGTCTATCACTTTTAAAGAAATAGATTGGCCAAAAATTGAAATAACGTCATCTTTAACTCGCCCGCAATCTGAGAGTTTCTTTGTTCTGTTGAACAGCTGAAGACCTGTAACTTACATTCATTCATTTTCTTTTCCGGCTTAGTCTCTTTATTAATCAGGGGTTGCCACAGCGGAATGAACCGCCAACTTATCTAACATACATTTCACACAGCTGATGCCCTTCCAGCTGCAACCCATCTCTGGGAAACATCCGTACACACTCATTCACACTCATACACTATGGACAATTTAGCTTACCCAATTCACCTATACCACATGTCTTTGGACTTGTGGGGGAAACCGGAGGAAACCCACACAACCACGGGGAGAACATGCAAACTCCACACAGAAATGCCAACTGACCCAGCCGAGGCTCGAACCAGCGACCTTCTTGCTGTGTGGCGATCGTATCACCCTCTACGCCACTGTGTCGCTCCAACATGTAACTCGCATAGATGAAAAACAAATACTATTGAAATCAATGGTTACAGGTTTCCAGCATACTTCAAAATATCTTCTTTTGTGTTCAACAGAAGATAGAAACTCAAACAAAATAGTTTGGAACAAGTGAAGGGTGAGTGAATGGCAGAATTTTCAGGTCTGTGTGAACTAACCCTTTAAAAAAAAATAATCACATCAACCTTTCACAGGGTTTTCCGGCTGGTTTAAATATACAGTATGTTTATGTGACAGTGGGATTGACAGATAATCTACACTGTGCTTTTATGAGGGAAAAGTCAAGGGTGAGGTTATGATCCATAACTTTCCAGCTCATCAGTACAGCTCAAAAACAGCAGCTGAAACACATTCCAAAGGCCATAAACACAAGCTCCCGCTGAGAGCTGCTTACAGTCAGCCGGCGCTCTGTTTTCATTGTAACCAATATGGAAAAACTCCTCTGATTATCTCTCAAAGTCACACTGAAAACCTGTCAACACACAGCAGTGTTTCATCTGCTGATGGAGATATCCTGAGTGGTCAGCGGGGGTCACTGATTAAAATATAAAACACCCCAAAATAGACTGTTTTACTCCAAATAAACACCAAAATAGACTGTTTTACTCCACCTAGATGCTGTAAAAACCCCATCAGGTCCAAAATGAACTGCACTTTTTGTCCCCCATGTTTTGTTTAAAGCTTGCAAATTGTTATTGACTGGAGATTTTTTTTTATTCATCACATTTTCTTGCTTTTTTCTTTAACACATATTCCTAAAGCGTATTTAATTGATATAGTACTTTTTATAAGAATAGTAATATTAATATTGTATGTTCATTATGAAATGTAAATCGTAGCCCAGCTTTCCGCTGCGCGTTGTGTGGTTCTTCGCCTCCACGTCGTACATTAAAATCCTTTAACGCACGGCAAGCCGTTGATTATCCCTTACATACAGTGAGGGAAAAAATTACTTGAACCCCAGCTGATTTTGTAAGTTTGCCCACTAACAAAGAAATGATCAGTCTATAATGTCAATGGTAGGTTTATTTGAACAGTGAGAGACAACAATAACAAAAAAATCCAGAAAAATGTGTTTCAAAAAAGGTAGAAATTAATTTGCATTTCTATGAATGAAATAAGTATTTGATCCCCTATCCGTCAGCAAGATCTCTGGCTCCCAGGTGGATCTTACACAGGTAACGAGCTGACATTGGCAGCCCTCTCAGCTCGTTACCTGTATAAAAGAGACCTGTCCACAGAAGCAATCAATCAATCTAGATTCCAAACGCTTCACCATGGCCAAGACCAAAGAGCTTTCCAAGGATCTCAGGGACAAGATTGTGGACCTACACGAGACTGGAATGGGCTACAAGACCATCGCCAAGCAGCTGGGTGAGAAGGTGACAACAGTTGGTGCAATTATTGGCAAATGGAAGAAACATAAATGAACTGCCAATCTCCCACGGTCTGGAGCTCCATGCAAGATCTCACCTCGTGGAGTTTCACTGATATTGAGAACTGTGAGTAATCAGCCCAGAACTACTCGGGAGGAACTTGTCAATGATCTCAAGGCAGCTGGGACCATAGTCACCAAAATAATTGTTGGTAACACGCTACGCCGTGAAGGACTGAAATCCTGCTGTGCCCGCAACGTCCCCCTGCTCAAGAAAGCCCATCTAAAAGCCCGTTTGAAGTTTGGCACTGAACATCTGACTGATTCAGAGGAGGACTGGGTGAAAGTGTTGTGGTCAGATGAGACCCAAATCCAGCTCTTTGGCATCAACTCAACTCGCCGTGTTTGGAGGAGGAAGAAGGCTGCCTATGACTCCAAAAACACCATCCCCACCGTCAAATAGATGGAAACATTATGCTTTGGGGGTGTTTTTCTGCCAAGGGGACAGGACAATTGCACCGCGTCAAAGGGAGGATGGATGGGGCCATGTACCGTCAAATGTTGGGTGAGAACCTCCTTCCCTCAGTCAGGGCACTGAAAATGTGTCATGTTTTGGTACTCCAGCATGACAATGATCCAAAACACACGGCCAAGGCAACAAAGGATTGGCTCAAGAAGAAGCATATTAAGGTCATGGAGTGGCCTAGCCAGTCTCCAGACCTTAAACCCATAGAAAATCTGTGGATGGAGCTGAAGGTTCGAGTTGCCAAACATCAGCCATGAAACATTAATGACTTGGAGAGGATCTGCAAAGAGGAGTGGGCCAAAATCCCCCCTGAGATGTGTGCAAACCTTGTGGCCAAGTACAACAAACGGCTGACCTCTGTGATTGCCAACAAAGGTTTTGCCACCAAGAACTAAAGCACGTTTTTCAAAGGGATCAAATACTTATTTCATTCATTAATATTGTATTCATCAATATTGTTGTGTCTCTCACTGTTCAAATAAACCTACCATTGACATTATAGAGGGATCATTTCTTTGTTAGTGGGCAAACTTACAAAATCAGCTGGGGTTCAAATCATTTTTTCCCTCACTGTATATTATGTGCTGCCATCATAGCAAAGATAAAGGAAATCAGTTATTAGAGATGAGTTATTAAAACTATTATGTTTAGAAATGTGTTGAGAAAATCTTTCCATTATACAGACAAAAACAAATGGGTAATAAGTCTATTAAACTGTATATATAATCTCTGTATGTGTTTCTATTGTGTTAACACAGAGCACAGGAGACGGTGTATACGACTGGGCGCTTCAGGCTTATGTAACTGTGGAGAAACTCTTCAAAGACAAACCTGCCTCAAAGAAAGACCAGCAGAAGGTGAACACATCTCTTCATCCATTACATTCATGC
>CAIGQQ010007036.1:625696-653389 GCA_903798035.1 Danio albolineatus
ATATATATATATATATATATATATATATAAATAAAAATCCCATAATGTAAATAAGTCGTCAATTAATAAGAATGTCAATAACTCAATTTTGACAAATGTCAGATTGAACCTTATAAATTCAAGGTGACGATTTGTCCTTTAACAGTGTAAATAAAAATAAATTTAAAAAGAACATTTTAAAAATATATTTTTTTAAAAGAAACAAAAAGCAGTCAGTAAGTGATCTTTATCGTTTTATTGCTTAAAATGCAACATTGCATATGTTAAGTACACTTAATCTACTGTAAAGCTCCTGGTTCACTGAATGCTTCCCCCTGTGCGGTGTCTACTTGGATGACATCTTGAGTAGGTTGCACTTGTCGATCTCGTAGAGTCTCCATCCCTCCTCGTGCGAGAGGTCAGACGCTCCTCTCCGCTTGTAGAACTCAATGGAGGAGGTGTTCCACTCGGCCACTATGAAGTGCATACCGCTGCATCGAGTCTTCACTGCTGTCTGTAGATATAAACATAAACACAACTGTGAATGATGGACTTCTCTTATTCTGTTCAGTTCATTTTAAGAGCAATGCCATGCAAATGTCAACCATGCTATGATAAATGAAATAGTTTTCACAGTTTCACTTGTTTTGTGTGTAGGCTTGTGTTTTACAGTACTGTAAACATACACAAACGACAGTCAGTGTGTTCAAACAATTATATTTGATTTACCAAAGTCACACAAGTGCCAATTTCACATCGGTCACATCCATAATGAAGCTTAATAAACATAAATGTCAGATAAAATCAGTCATGTTTGTTCTCTTTGTGAATTTATGTTTTTAGTTTGGTTTTTACTGTAAAGGTCACATCCCTAACGCCAGAATTACTCTTATGCAATCATTTATTTTTATTTAATGCCATTTAACATCAAAATACGGCTATTTTCATGGCAAAAGAACATTTCAGGTAACACAAGATTACAATTTACTAACATGAACAAATATTTATACAGCATATATTAATCAGTTCAGCATTTACTAATGCTTTATTTACATCTAAACTCATGCTTGCTAACATTAATGCACCGTGAGTCAACATGAACAAACAATGAATGACTTTTATTTTGATTAATTAACATGACAAATAATGAACAATACATCTGTTGCAGTACTTGTTCATGTTAGTAAATGCATTAACTAACATTACGTAAATACACAACCTTATAGTAAAGTACTACCCACTTTAGTTTAGGTCACAGTTCATGGTATTAACAAACCATTAACTAACACTACTAGCTTAATAAACTATTAATTAGCTGTTTATTATTAGTTAGCTATTTAATAGTTGGGTTTAGGTTCTAGGCAGGATTGGGGATGCAGAATAAGATTATACTTTATAACACCAAGCAACAGTTCATATCTTAATAACAGGCAGGTGATAAGGCAGTAAATAGCATGACTGGTGACCTAAAC
Organism: Danio albolineatus; assembly: GCA_903798035.1. Taxonomy (NCBI): domain Eukaryota; kingdom Metazoa; phylum Chordata; class Actinopteri; order Cypriniformes; family Danionidae; genus Danio; species Danio albolineatus. The sequence goes on from CAIGQQ010007036.1 coordinate 627,148, forward strand.
TAAAGGTTTACCATATTTTATTAATAAATATACAATCAAAAACCACAGATGAATGCATAAATTAGACAACCACATTAAAGTAATGGTTCATTATTAGTTGATGTATTCACTAGCATGAACAATATATAACAGAATTTATTCAGATTTGTTAATATTTATTATTGGAAATGACTTTGGAATTTAATAATGCATTAGTAGATGAATAATTGGTTGAATTGTAATTATTAAAATGCAAGATCTTGCCAAAATGACACCCATAATGTAGTTAAATAAAATAAATAAACATTTAAAAATTCAAATAAATCTGGATTTATAATTTGTTATGCATACCTCACTCAGCATCTTCAGGATTTCAGAGCCCATTCCATAACCTGAAAACCAAAAGCAAACAAAAATAAATAAAGTCCTAAAAAAATAAAAACCATAGCAACAACAATTTTTTTTCTATAATTATTAACTATAAATCATTACTAATATATAAAGTGTTTTGTTTTCAGTGCGTGTGTATATACACATGTAAAATATGTATTAAAATATTAAATTATATAATAAATACATGCATCGTTTAATTTCAAAAAGTCAGTTACTCAATATTTTCCTTTTTCTACAAATAATAATAATAATTATTATTATTATTATCATCATCATCAGCAAAAATAAAAAAAACAACAATAAAAATGCATTAAAATGTGTTCTTAAAATAAAAAGTTAATATAATTTTAAATAATCCATATAATACTTACAATTAATAAAAAATAAATAAAAATAAGATTATTCTTAGTATTAATAATGTAAAGATACCAGATAATATTTTAAGAACTGTGATAACGGGTGTCTCTTCACACCTCTGAATTCCTTCATCACAAAGTCCTCCAGATAAAGCAGCTTCGCTAAATATTTTCCTTTTTCTATATTATCATTAAAAGATAAATAACCATATAAAAAAAAGCATTAAAATGTGTTCTTAGAATAAAAAGTTAATCATTTTAAACAATCCATATAATATTTACAATAAATAATAAGAAAATATTCAAGATAAAAGATTATTATTATTATTATTATTATTATTATTATTATTATTATTATTAATAATAATAATAATAATAATAATAATAATAATATTAATAATAATAATAATAATTGTAAAGCTATCAGACAATATTAAAAAAGTGGTAACAGGCGTGTTTCTTTATCACATAGAAGTCCTCCAGATGAAGCAGCTTCCCAAAATATTTTCCTTTTTCTATCACTAAAAAAAATGTTTAATAATAATAATAATAATAATAAACAACAACAACAACAACAACAACAACAACGCATTAAAATGTGTTTTTAGAATAAAAAAAAAGATTTAAAATATTTTTTTTTTATAATATTTACAATAAATAATTTAAAAAATAATAATATTAAAAATAAAGATTATTATTGTTGTTGTTGTAGTAATGTAAAGACATCAGATAATATTCAAACAGTGGTAACAAGTGTTTCTCTTCACACCTCTGAATTCCTTCATCACATAGAAGTCTTCCAGATAAAGCAGCTTCCCAATCCAGGGGTCATACGTGAAGTAGTACATGGCGAAGCCAACCACAGTATAACCTGACATGAAGACACAAACCAAGATCATGAACACCGAAAGGCCACCATGAGGGATTACAGGCTGGAGACACATTCAGCGCCTCTGACGTCATCGAGCGAATGACGCAGAAAGACAAACGGCAACTTCCCATCATAACGGGCACTCTAACCGTAATAATATCATACACAGTGATATACATAGATGTTTATGAAGCACAATAAGCATTAATGTTCGTGAATTACCTTCGACGGACTGTTTATCTTTGGGTACTTCAGCGACGACGCAGTGATAAAACGGATGATCTCCGAACCCGTCCTCGAGCAGCTCTGGATATCACAAATAAACACACTAGTTAAATAACTATCAGACATCATCTTTAATTATATAAAGAGATGAAACGTATTAATTTAGGCTTAATAAAGAAATAAATGGTCTTGTAGGCTACCTTTCTCGGTCAGGACGACCTGTTCCTCCATTTCCTCAAACTTTGCAAGTTCCTGAAATGATTTCCATCGCGTTAGTAACTACACAAACCGCCAAAACAATACATTTAATCAACACACAAGCCGAGTTTTAACCCGTTATCCTGTTCACCTTTATGAGTCGCAGTATGTCAGACACGTCCTTGGGCTCGGCTTTCCGTAATATGAACTTGGCCATTTTCTTCTTTTACTCTTTTTCCCTTTTCTTACTAGTCCTCGGTATGTGAAAAGCAGTAAGATGTGTTTCTTCATCGGTTTTCAGAGGGAGACCCTCAGCAGAAAGTCCGGGTTTCTCACCCTGTCGGTGCGGAATTACATCAAGTCTAAAGTCGCCGGAAGCGCTTTGTCTGAACGCGGAGCTCCAGCGGCTTTTATATGCTGCGGCGCTGACGTCACCAACCGGAAGTACAGAGTTACGCTCGAGTAGATCTGACTCACATCAGTAGTGAAGCCAAGATAACCAGAACAAACCAGATGAAAGCACCAGCAGATATTAGCTAATGACACCTGAGTCAGTGTGGTAGGTGATATTTTAGATGTGGTCTTCTTACACTTTGCTTTATCTCATACTTGCAGCCCTTGAGCAAACAATAAAACACTCCAGTTTATTATATCGATAACTAAATTTTAATACCATTTAACTCTCAGCACATTTCTTAATGTAAAAGGAGAAGTTTGCACAAACATATTCCCTTGTTTATGTAAACATGTATTCTCATGTTATACTTTTTTTATTACTATTAGACATTAAGGGTATGTAAATTGTGTAGATTAAGACTTTTGACCCATTACTGAAAGATATTAACAAATAAAAACAAATAAATAAAATAATAATTAAAAGAAACAATAAAATTAATAAATTAGCTTCTTAATGATAAATTATATTCTTAAGGATGATAATCATAATAAATAAGCAAAGAAAAGAAATAATAGAAAGTAAAAATGAATTTTTATTGCATGGGACGATAACAGTTTTCAAGGTATGTTTTCAAACCGCCAAAACTTTCTGCTATACCGTTCCTAAGGTATGTGTAAGATTTTTTTTATTTACATTTTGTTTTTTTGTTTGTTAGGAGTAAATTGTAAAGACATCTGTGTTTTTGAAACAAATGAAGACTGCAGAAGTCAATGATTCACTTAAATTATTTATCCTGACATGTTTACTGCCCCAAAATACTTTAAATGTTTCTCAAAATAAAATATATTGTGTTCAAAGGGGAAAGATTTAGTTTTTTAGCCAGACATTTAAAAAGATGATATTTTAGAGCAGTAAACACAATACTGTCATACCGTGAAATTTTTTATCCAAGGTTATCATACCGTCAGAATTTTATACCAGCCAATGCCTTATGTATGTGTATGTACTACTGACACCTGAGACACGGAGTCAGTGTGGTAGGTGATATTTTAGATGTGGTCTTCTTACACTTTGCTTTATCTCATACTTGCAGCACTTGAGCAAACAATAAAACACTCCAGTTTATTCATTCATTCATTTTCTTGTCGGCTTAGTCCCTTTATTAAAACCACAGCGGAATGAACCGCCAACTTATCCAGCATATTTTTTTTATGCAGCGGATGCCCTTCCAGCTGCAACCCATCACTGGGAAACATCCATACACACACACACATACACTACGGACAATTTAGCCCACCCAATTCACCTGTACTGCATGTCTTTGGACTGTGGGGGAAACCGGAGCACCCGGAGGAAACCCACGCAACCACGGGGAGAACATGCAAACTCCACACAGAAATGCCAACTGACCCAGCCGGGGCTCGAACCAGCGACCTTCTTGCTGTGAGGCGAATGTGCTACTCACTACGCCACCGTGGCGCCCCACTCCAGTTTATTATATCGATAATTAAATTTTAATACCATTTAACTCTCAGCACATTTCTTTATGTAAAAGGAGAAGTTTGCACAAACATATTCCCTTGTTTATGTAAACATATATTCTCATGTTATACTTTTTTTTATTATTAGACATTAAGGGTATGTAAACTGTAGATTAAGACTTTTCACCCATTACTGCATTACTGAAAGATATTAACAAATAAATAAAATAATAATTAATGAACAATAAAATTAATGAATTAGGTTCTTAATAATAAATTAAATTCTTAACTATGATAATTATAATAAATAAAAAAAATTATAAATGTATAAAAAAATATATATATTTTGTTTTTTAGGTGTAAATTGTAAAGAAATTTGTGTTTTTGAAACAAATGAAGACTGCAGAAGTCAATGATTCACTTTATTTATTTAGCCTGACATGTTTACTGCCCCAAAATACTTTAAAAGTTTCTCAAAATAAAATATATTGTGTTCAAAGGGGAAAAAGATTTAGTTTTTTAGCCAGACATTTAAAAAAATATATATATTTTAGAGCAGTAACCACAATACTATATATATATATATATATATATATATATATATATATATATATATATGTTAACATTATATTGAATCATCTGTTTACATTTTCCAAAACAAATATTCACAGAATTATAATTAAAGAAAATAAATATAAGAAAATAAACATGCGTTGTGGATGTGATGAAAAAGTCTGCAAGTTTACAGTATACAACATACTTTGTAGAAATTCTGTGAATTAAACTGCACAACACAAAAGAAATGATGATAATCACAAGGATAAGTCGCCTCTATAGAACAAAAATGGTGGGTTTTATTTTAATTTACATTTATAAAGAAAAAGCTTAATTATGGATGCGACACTTTTCTGTTTTGGATGTGACGGATGTGAAATTTCCACTAGTGAGAAATTTTGGTAAATCAAATATAATACTTTAAAAACACTGACTGAGGCATTCAGTCTTCATACAGCACTGTAAAATACAAGAGTGCACAAAAAAAAAAAAAAATTAAATGGGTTTCGCTATTTATAATGACAACTTAATTTTTTCATGGTAAGGTTGACATTTGCATGGAATTGCTCATATATAAATTAATTTGAAAGTTACATTAATAAGTAAATAATAATAATAAATAAATAAATAAAACAAAATATAAAGTAGTATAAATAATAAATGAATATATAGGGGTCCTTGTGTGTCTGTTTTTGTGTGTATTTATTTACACATTTGTATGCACTCGTAATTTTAATAGATTTTTTAAACCGTTTTATTTACAACTATATAAATATGACAGTATTTATACTGTACTCTACATATACATTTATAGTTGAAGTCAAACTCAGTGGCCACTAACATTCATCCTGCGCAATGAGGCACAAGACGCATCTGACACGATTTGTTGCTATTTTCAGGCCAGTCCCACTGTACTTTCCACATTTTCCTCCACGCTGTTTAAATAGTAAATCCATTTGCGCCACTTTGTGGACTCTGGTCTATAAAGGAGGTGTGTTAAGGTGCATTGTTGGTGTGTTGCTATTTTGAGAAACTGAAATAGACCATTGACCAACTAAAGGCTGCTCTAAAGTCCAGCGCGTTAGTTATGCACCCATGCAGGTCCAAACGCTCACACATTGCTGAATACGCACAGGATGTACAGCAACACACAAATATCTTTACAGATGAAAACAATTATAGCAGGGCTATTTAATTAGTTTGTCATGGGGGCCAGTTCATGAAGAGCATCCCAAATGAGGGGCCGGAGAGATATGACACAATATAAATGACACAACAGCAATATAAGAGCCCATATGCTGTATTTTTGCTCCTTAAGACACCCACGCTGGCTTTTTCTACATTAAAATTGTTGTATTTTGAATCTACATAACATCACTGCATCAATGTGGCATTTTTTACAAACACATTTAAATGTTGCATTTCAAAGCACAACATGATCAGTGTTTTGCTCAAGTAGGCTTCTTACGTTCAGAAACATTCATATGTTGTTTCAAACTGCATAACAATCAGGGATGCAAGGGTTATAGATTTTGGTTGGACAATTATAGTCGGAAGAATAATCATGGTTATCACGGTTATTATGCATTTATTAAAATTCAAAACACTACTAATCACAAGAAAACTGCTTATATTTTAAAGTGTTTATTGCTGCTCAGTGACTAAATACAGCACAAAATATTAAGCAAAAACAAACAATAGTTAATTTCTCTTTTTGAACTTAAAAATAAATGAAAATGTTTTTGATTTAAACGTGGTTGATAATTTTTTAATCAAAATAAATGACAGAACAATGAATAAATATATAAAAATTTTCATTTCATTTTATTTAATTTAATGCCATGTCAGCAACCAAGGCTATTTTCATGGCATAAACATTTCAATAACAGATATACAATTAAAAATCAACAACCAAATGAATACATCAATTAAATAAGATTTTTTGTGTTAATACATGATAAAAATTCTAAAATCTTTTCTGGTGTCACTTTGTTAAAAATGTCCTTAAGAGAGTTCATTTCATAAAAAAAGTCTTGTGGAGTCATTAAAAGCAGGACAGTCCAGTAAAATGTGTTTTATAGATAGCGGAATTGTGCAGTACAAACACTGCGTAGGGTTTTCACCTTGGAGCAAATAACCATGTGTTAGTCTTGTGTCCAATACGACATCTAGTAAAAACCACTTGATCAAATCTAGTCTTAAAATGTCTTAAAATTCTGTATGAGATTTCAGGTTGGATTTCATATAATTTATTATTTTCCAATGTATTCCTCTCTTCTTGCCACTTGTTTAAATTGTAAACATTGATAAAACGTCTCATCTCTGGAGGAATTTGGCATTTGTTCACCGCTTGCTTTAAAGCATCTTTGGCAGCTGCGTCAGCTCGCTCATTCCCTGAAAGTCCGACATGTCCTGGAATCCAGCAAAAAATGACGAGATAAAACTGATTTTGTAATTGATGAACTTTAGTTAAAATATTATCAATCAAAGGATGATCATTCTTTGAAGATTCCATAGCTTGGAGGCATGATTTGGAGTCTGTGAAAATGATAGATTTCTTTTGTTGGACATTTTCTATATATTCCAATGCTAAATGTAAGGCACGGGCTTCAGCTGTGAAAATTGTGCATTCTTTAGGCAGGCTGATTCCATAATGTTGTTGCCCAGTTACCATTGCTGCTGCTACGCAATTTTCTACCTATGAACCATCTGTAAAGATAGGTGAGTGTTGAGAATATTGACTTCTAATATCCAAATACTGTTGCCTATACACATTAGGATGAGTTGCTCCTTTCTTCTGATGACCTAAATCCATATTGATTATGGGCTTCTTTAATTTCCAATGAGGCAAGGAAGTGAAGAATAAATATATAAAAATAAGAATAAATAAAAAGATTGTATTCGTCTGATGGTAATTTAAGCTATAGATTAGCTGAGAATTTAAATGAACTGTTGCTATTATCAGCGTTCAAACATACTTAATCATTTGTAATAATTCATCTAACGGATCTTGTTTACATTTACACTGAAAGTCAAAACAACTCTCAGCACTACAGGCTGACATAATTTCTACTGCGTGCGCTTGGAGGTCCGCTTCCGAGCCATGCGCGCACCGCTCCCAATACGCGCATGTTTCCATTAGAAATAATGAACTTGCGCGCAGAAAAGACATGATGTGAACGGCCTGCTGCTATAGTTAATCCAGTGTGCGCGCGTATTAGCCTCAGTATAGGCTTGGAACTTTGAACTAGCACACAGTTGGCATAACTTTTGTTTAGTTGCAGCAGTTTCGTTCTGTGCAACAGAAACGCAGCGTTAAGCCTTTACGATTACTTAACCGTAATGAGTTTAAGCCAATGACTGTAAAAAATATGGACGACGCGACAGCCCCTTTTCCCATTAAACGCTTTGAAGGAAAAAAACACCTCATGATGGGCACAAACTGTCGCAAAACACTGCTGAAATTGGAGCCTGGGCATGCGCAGAAGGACTGCATGATGGAGCCAGAGGCGGAGCCGCGGAATCAAGCTTCCAACCAAACGCTTGTACATCAAATGAACCACGCCCCCCAAACTTCTCTGCCGGTGTTTTCACTATAACTCGCTAATGTAAATATAAGAACTTACATTTAAAAACACGTAATAATATATGATTTAAAAACGGTGTTATTTAAGCGGTTATAAATTAATCAAAGCAATCTATGTTATACTGCAGAAAGAAACGATCTTTCATACACTCTAGCCTGAGTCAGACTAATATGAGCACAAAAAATATTCTTCTTGTAACAGGGTTGCTGGTATTGTTATCTTCACAGGGGTAGAACTAACACTTGTAAAATATGAACAATAACATATAAACAACACGTACATTTATTATTAATCAACAGGACCCAAAATATACACACCATAGACAGCTATTTACCATGCAGGATAATAAGATAAATACAGCAAGATTTCTAAATATCAACAGAATATTTACACGTCCCATTCCCGCACTATATAAAATAATTAAACTTAGCAGTATTAATACATCAACTGATGTCTATCAGCTGCTGAACATCGCTTGTACATAATTTTTTGCCTCCGTTATCATTTGGTTTATTCGATGCCTTCATAATATCTGGCAAAGAGGAATTTACATTTATTTTAATGTTTATTAGGAGTTTTTAAATAAGCCAATGGTAAATGATGTATAAAAATAATATATCACATTTACAGCTCTATTTGTTATATAAGATAATGTTTCTAGAACATTAATATTTTATAACAGCAAACTCAGTAGATTAACTCAATAACATGCAGAAACTCAAAACGTAAGAGACTTTAAATCCAGTTCAAATAACGTTAGATCAAAGTGGAGATCGGCTAACATTAGTTTTGTCTTCTTAATTATTATTACAAACCCATAAAGAGAATTACTGCTAGATAACGATCACCAGCATTTCCCCGTCATGGCTAGGCGTGTATCAGCGAACTAATAAAGCCCGATAAAGCCCTGACCTTGCAGAATAAACAGTGATCCATCAGATTCTGCAGGTCAGACAGTGTAGTTTACTGCTGAACTCATTTTATCATGGTAAAGTAACACAGAAATGGAATAATGACACTTCAATCTCCACCCGAAGATCCGACGATGTGCTTTGAGAAGCTGTCAATCAGAACTGTCAATCACGATGACACGCCCAGCATTAAATTACTGGCTAAAACACACTTTTTACAAAAATGAAGATCTGCACCTATACCAGCATTATAACCAGCGCCTTAATTGACCAGAACCATGTTTCAGGACATTTTATTGCAAGTGTAATGATTTTTTTAATGTGGGCTCAAGTCTCGTTCGTTAACATGGAGGAGGCGGGCTTTATGACTTGTACTGCAGCCATCCCCCAGGGGGCGATCTAACGGCTGAGACCTTCACTCGAAAGCAGGCGTGCGGCACACTTGGTTTAAGCGCTGTTCATAGTGAAATCGGCTAATCATTGCATTCCTATTAACGATATCAGTGCACTGTACAAAAGGCCTTTTCTACAAACATATGCAAAATGTTTTCGGCTGCTCGCACTACTCGCTTCTAATGTCAGGTGACTCACGCTATGTGCAGCCTTCACCTGCAGCTCGTGCTGTATTGAACAAACGCACGTCACTTTATAACTATAGCGGCTGTTTTTTGACTGAACTACATTTATTTTTGATGCCTTGATCACACCATTTGGGGGGCCGGAAAAAATTGCCTCAGGGGCCAGGTTTGGCCGTCGGGCCGCCAATTGAATAGCCCTGAATTATAGGAGTAAAATGTCACAAAAATGATTATTTTCTACATAAATATAAACACCACTGGCTCCATTCCTCACCTCAGGGGGCTTTTTCAGTTTATTCATGACAATCTGCATCTGTATAATGTTATTATCATCAGCAGTATTATTTATTACATGCATATTTATATTAGTTTTAATAAAAACAAGTGTAGATTTGTCCACCTGTGGGGTTTTGGAGAAGTATGCATCACCATATGGGCATAAGAACAGGACGTGTGTTTGGATACAACTCAGTTCTGACCACACTTCGTTATTAAAGTTCATTTATTCTTTTGCTGGAGATTAGAGCTGAATTTAGGAATAGTTTCGACACAAATCTTTGCACTTAACAAACGAGATTAAATGTGGGCTAATGGGTGTCTTTAGTGAAGTGAGTTTCCACCGTTTCCTCACTTCACCAAAGTAAAGGAGTAAAAGTAAAGTAAAGAGAAAGTAAAGAGGCTGAATGGAGGAGGCTCGTTCTTTATCCTCGCGCTGCAGATGCTCTGTTTAACTGTTTACTCGCTAGTGAAGGGTTCAGTTTTTCCTATTAAAGTCTGTCATGTAAACAACAAATGCCCCATGGCGCAACGCAACTGACTCTTAAAGGGAATGAGAGACGAGACTCTGATTGGTTTAATGCGCGTTATCCTCAAACACACCCAGAACTCATTAAGAGAATAAGCACAGCCCTGTTAGACCACGCTCTGGGGCGCAGAGCACATTTTACCATCCTTAAATCAGCAAAAGTGGATTTGGACATGCTCTTAGAGCTTTTGCACCATGAGCTTTAGACTTTGCGCCTAGATCGTTGAACTAGAATGACAACTGGAGACTTTGGGCTCTGAGAAAAGGGGAAAAAAAACACCTTCCTGGGATCATGGGTGCTTGATGTGTCCATAAGTTGTACCCTTAAAAATGCATCATTATAAAGGCCCTCTTCAAGTGTCCAATATAGATTGCCAGTATTGATTTGGAACGACGCATCAATGTAGCGACCATGATTGTTTTCGCTCTGAAACTGGCCTTCAGAGTGGGAATATAGGGTTTGGAAACCACCACCAAACACCAGAAGCTATTTTCGAATGAAACACAAGTCTATTTAAATGCAGAGCGTTTTCACAGCTTGACTATAGTGTCATCAAGTCAAGACAGGAACAACATTTCACAGTTTTGATGAAAGCCTGTTGCTTAACTGCACTGCTAGCTGATACTTGAAGCAAATAAAACTCCACTGAAGTCTGACAGACGGTTATCAGGATTTCAGGCTTTGTGTTTTATGGCCGATGAGCTTGCAGATTATGCAACATATTTTTACATTCATCTTAAAGTTCACTTGAGTTTTATAACGGGTATATATGGAAAATAATGCAGTCCATTTGCAAGCATCTAGTTGAAGAGAGTTGTTAGCCCTCCTGTCATATTCATTATCGTTCATTTATTTGCCAAGTAGTTTAATAGAGGGAATCCATGTTTTATGGCATTTCCTATAATATATACTTCTTTCTTTTTTTCTTATTTCTTTTAATTTGGCTGGAATAACAACAACAACAACAACAAACACTCAATATTAATTACAAATAAAAAGATGTTGGGGAAAAAAAAGAAAAACTGAACAAAACCGTATTAGGGAAACACATGTGAGGGGGGAGGAAGAAAAAAAAAGTAGTAATTTGTGTCTTCAACTTATGATTTTTAGTTTTTTTTAATCAGGTAATTTAATGAAAAAAACAATACACATGTAATGCTTATAAGCCTAAAAATACATTCAAATAAATTTCATGGCATTACTTATTGCACTTTTTTTCTGGAGAGAGAGATTTGATTTTTAATTTAACTTTAATCAACAATATTTAACATCACAAAAAAAACATTGTTTCACAAAACCCTTTCATATTAATAACAAATCAAAAATTAGTTCATCTTCAATTACAGCGCAGATAATATTATCATAACACCACTTTAATTTAAAAGACTCCACATCATTCATCAAGTTAGAATACTTAAATTCAATATTAACTCTAGCCTTTAAATACCCTTTAAAAAGAAGAACCATCTTGATTATTTTTGCCCTCCATCGTATTTTTCCTTGTGACATAAATTGCAAGTTTAGCTTGTCCAACAATAAAATTAATCAGCTGCCATTTAACTCTGTTTCTGACAATATTTAGACCCTAATATAAACACATTAAGAGTGAAGTTTTCTTGAAATCTTAAAAACAAGTCTTTCAATACAACAAACAATGATCTCAATCTACTACAATCCATAAAACAATGAAATACAGTTTCTCTTTCTCCACAATAAACACATTTATCAACAACATTTGAATTAATAACTGAAACAAAGGCATTGACAGCAAAGAGAGAAAGAGAAAGTCTCATTTCTTACAATAAATAAATAAACAAAATAATAATAATAATAATAATAATAATAATAATAATAATAAATGAATAAAATAAATAAATAAGTTACAATAAATAAATAAAAATAGGCGGGTGTCATGATCACCAGCGATCTTTACTCCTTAGATCGCTGGAGAACATGCACAATGGCTTATGGACTACAAATCTGCCACTTTATGAACTACATCTCCACTCATGCAACACACACACTCACCTGCTCCAAGTCACCACTGATTAGAGACTCACAGCTGAAGCCGCTCACTAACTGATTCACAGACTATTAAATCCACACAGAAACGCTCACTGTTGCGGAGTCTTGTTCGCTTCATGTGACATTACAACGCATTTCCTTGGTCTCGGTTTGCAATGTTTATACCTTCGCCTTGCTAATCAGTTCATCCCTGTCTTCTGCCAGCCTTCTGACTTCTTGCCTGCTCTCGACTACGCTTCTGGACTGTCTGTATGCGTCTGTTTACTCCTGTTGACCATTGTTTACCTGCCATCTCTAATAAACCTGCATTTGGATCCACACCTCAGTTGTCAGGGTCACTCCCTGTGTTACGGGGGCTTGTGGTGTGTTTATTTACTTCTCTTAGGGAGAGAGTCTTATTTCTGTTAATTTTGCTGAAAAAAAATGAATTAAAACAGCATTTGGAAAATATACTTCATGATTTTTAGTTATGCCATTTATTAAACAAACAATACAGCCTGATCTCACGAGAAAACGTAAGTATTTTTTTTTTTTACATTTTGCCAGTTTAGTGGCTAATTCGTACGATTTTAAAAAGGAGGCGTGGCACCCAACCCCAACCCTAAACCCAACCGTCATTGGGTGATGAGCAAATCGTACTAAATTGTACGAATTAGATCATACGAATTAGCCACTAAATCAAAATTTACGAATTGCCGTGAGATAGCGTTGGATACACATGTAATGCTTACATGCCTACAAATAAATTCAAATAAGTTTCATGGCATTTTTTCAATTGCATTTTTCGGTAACACTTTATAATAACTACACACTATGAATCATCTATTAAGCATTAGCAAATAGTGAATTCATTATTTGTTAAGCATTAACTCTGGATTAATAGGTGTTAGTAAGCAGTTTATACCTGCAGCTACAAATGCTCTATTCTTGACTAATAAGTACATTTATAATGTGCTTAATAATTGTACTTTCATAATATGTTACTGATTAATTTTTCATTACTAAATTAAGTATCGCATTATTTACAAACCATTTGTATTTAAGAGTAGTTGGTGGTTTTTAAGACCATTTAGAATAAGTTAGTAAACGATTAAAATCAACATTTATTTATTGTATTATTCAGGCGTATAGTAATGATTACTATGTATGTTAATAAATGCTTTATTAACTCAACTTCATCCAGTTTTGTGACCTAATCTAGTGAGGACTGTTCATGCTTTATAAATCCCTTATAAATGATTATTAAAGGCTTAATATTAACTGAACAATACATCTTTGCAATCCTATCTAAATAATACAATTACTGTAAAGTTTAAACATTGCTGACTAACAGGAGTGTCAAAATACAGCATAAAATTGGATTAAAAAAACAATATAATTTAACAATATATTATGATACATCATTTTAAAGTTATTTAACGATGTTTAAACTGTAGTCATTTTATTTTAGATAAGGTTGCAAAGATTTATTTTTCATTTTTCATTCAGTTTCGTTTGTGTACAGTTGAAGTGAGAATTATTAGCCCCCCTTTGATTTTTTTTTTTGATTTTTTTTATTATTTTTTTAAAAATATTTCCCAATATATTATATAGATCCCAAAATATTTTTTTCTTCTGGAGAAAGTAATAATTCTGACTTCAACTGTATATTCAAATTAATAGAAATTAATTAGGTCATCTATGTTCTTTTTTCCTGTTTAGAATAAAACTGAGCCTTTAATAATCATTTATAAGGGATTTATAAAGCATGAATAGTCCTCACTTTAGATTAGGTCACAAAACTGGATGAAGTTGAGTTAATAAAGCATTTGTTAACATACAAATTAACTATTACTATATGCCTGAATAATGCAATATCTAAATGATGATTTGAATAGTTTATTAATCGTTTAACTCATTATGGATGATCGTTAAAAACCACCAACTATTCTTAAATAACTAGTTTGTAAATAATGCGATACTTAATTTAGCAATGAAAAATAAACCCCCAACAAAGTATGAAAACACAATTATTAAGCACATTACTTATAAGTCAAGAATAGAGCATTTGTAGCTGCAGGTATAAACTGCTTACTAACGTTTATTAATGCAGAGTTAATGCTTAACAAATAATGAATTCACTATTTGCTAATGCTTAATAGATGATTTATAGCGTGTAGTTATTATAAAGTGCTACCCACTTTTCCTCTGGAGAAAGTCTTGTTTCCTCCGAGTGCTCCGGTTTCTCCCACAGTCCAAACACATGCGCTATAGGTGAATTGAACTAAATTAGCCAGTGTACGAGTGTGTTTGTGAATGCGTGTTTCCCAGTACTGGGTTGCAGCTGGAAGGGCATCCGCTGCATAAAACATATGTCTGAATAGTTGGCGGTTCATTATCCCCTGATAAGAGATGTGATGAATGTTCCATTAAGATATAACAACAAAATGAATGAATAAAAGCTACAGAGAGTTGTTTGTTTAGAACTGTTGGGCCCCATGGCTGGAATTGCTTGGGGCCCTCAAAATCACTAAATCCGCCCCTGTTCTCACACACACACACACTGTGCAAACACACATTTTTACCATTCACAGAACAAACCACTGGAAAGTACAGCGATGAGAACAGTGCTGCATTGACAGGAACAGAGCTGCAGGTTGTATAACAGTCGTGTTGCTGATATCAAAGGCCTCGGCTGAGTGAAAACAGGATGTATTAAAATAATATTTCCACATTTGTCATTCATGTTTAGACAACAGTGAACGGTCTATATAGGGCTGGGTGCTATTTATATCAGCGTTTCTTCTCAGTAACTTCCACTTGTTTCTGTCTCGCAGATGCCGTCTTCACAGCCGCAGCATACAGGAGACTCAGTCAATGTATAGCCTGTAGTAGATATACAGTATAGTGAGATTTTCTTTATCATTCATTTATTTTATTTTCGGCTTAATTCCTTATTCATCAGAGCTCACCACAGCGGAATGAACTGCCAACTATTCCAGTATAATCTGTGTTTTACACAGTGGATGCCCTTCCAACCGCAACCCAGTACTGGGAAACACCCATACTCTCATTCACACACATACACTACAGCCAACTTAGTTTCTTCAATTCCCCTATAGCGCATGTGTTTGGACTGGAAACTGGAGCACCCGGAGGAAACCCACACCAACATGGAGGAGAACATGCAAACTCCACACAGAAATGCCAACTGGCCAAGCCGGGACTTGAACTAGCGAGCTTCTTGCTGTGAGGCCACAGTGCTTACCACTGAGCCACAAAGACAATTAACAACAACTAAAGTGCAGTTTAAACAAAGTGATAAAAAAAAAAATGTAGTGATGTGACGTTGTGCACCGAGATTTTGAAGCATGCATCAAAATGAAGATGCATCATCTCGCAGTGAATCAGTGTATCGGATTTTGATTCGTTTTTCTATACCCACATGACTGCTTCGAATTTTGATTCAAAGGTTTAAACTCCCTCTTGGGTTATTAAAGTGTATAGAAAGAGATGAGGCATCAAAACATGTTTTGAGCTGTTGACAGTCATATATCTATCCCGCGCTGCTATAAACACTATTAGGACACATATTTCGCTAAAGAGTAAAATTAGTTTGTTTTTGCATTATTTCCAGCAAATTTGTTCTTCCGGTTTGAAACGAATGTTTGAAGCTGCGTCACGTCGATGAGATCCATGCGTGTATTCCAGTGTGGAGAGTGGATGTCCGTACCTGTGGGTGCATCGTGAGCGTGCAGCATTGATTTATGAGAAAGACTTGGTTTAAACCAATCAGCGGCATTCTCTATTGTGTATGCGGCGCAACTTCATTAATATGCACAACAGCTTCGAAGATTGTACCTGTTGCAGTGTTCAGACGGCAGAGAGACGCCACGCTGTGTTATCAAAACAAGTGGAAGAAGAAGAATAGTTTGGAGACACAGGTCGCCAGTGTTGTTTATATACGTGCTCCAACGAAAGTTTTGCTTTCATTTTCTCGCTATGGGAGCACAGCTGGACTCACGGTGGACTACAGAAATGCATTTGTAAGGAGCATTTTCACCCGAGAGCTTTCCGCATTTGGAAATGGTAAAATCCTGATTTGCTGCTCGTCTCCTTTTTTAAAAACAGCCGCGGTCCAGTTGGTGTTGATTGTCCTGTCTCTACAGATGTGGTAAGTGAGAGAATGCTGCTCTCCGAGTGTAAACATAAAACACCCTAATCACACATTGACACAATCCACATTGTAAAAGCGCTATACAAATAAAGGTGAATTGAATTGAATTGAATTAATCAAACGGTTACCATTGTTGAGAATTTTCACCGCGTTTTGTGACAGGATAGTGTATAGTGTATATGACGCTGCTTACCCAGGGCGTCTAAGTTACTGAGAAATGCGGATGTTTTTTTTTTTTTTTTTTTACATACGCCGTGCGGTATCAAACACTCGATTATATCTGCACTCCTCCAGCAGTTACTTACATTTAATATCTCGTTTGTCACGAGGGACACGCAGGAAATCTTCCTGAGTAAAGGTGAAAGTGCCAAACTGCAGTTAAATCGACAAAGTAATAATTTGGCTAATAATTGGATGACTGATGTCCATGTAAACATAGTCACTGTCTTTCTCCTCTGCGTCTGTGTTTGTTTTGCCTGTTGAAAATCAGCGCGTGCACGAATGGAAACTCCCATTTTAATGCAAAACCTTCCCTCTTTCCCTCCCCTGACACTCCCACCTAAACAGAGCTGGACACACCCACTTTCCTGAGCTTTTCCAGACTGTATGTGATGTGAAATCACCCTGCTGAGACTGGGGGGTTTTGTGGCCCTTTAAGGTTTGTTTTCTTTAAAAATCAGCGATCTCCACTAGCCGAGTGATATCTGATATAAAGTGGGTCTCAAGTTGTAAAAAAAACAATGCGTTAAATTACATTTTTCCCTGCCATGTCTTCATAATATAAACATTTATTTTACCCCAGTATATTCAATGGAGCTTCTGCGCTAACCTGCCAATTCTGAAGAGTCAACGGATTTTGGTCTTGTTTTACGCTTGAGAAACTAAATGAACGCCAAAGTCTATTTAACTGATTGTATTTTAATTACATTAGAACATTGATGCTGTAAAAGGAACCGTATAAAATGGAAAGGTTACGTCGGCGCCAGTGGTGTAGTGTTTAGTGTGTTGACACATGCACTGCGGTGCTCGCGTGACCCGAGTTCGATTCCCGATCCTTCCCCTCTCTCTGCTCCCCATGCTTCCTGTCAATACTCTCTACTGTCCGATCTAATTAAGGTGAAAACCCCGAATAAATTATAAAAAAATAAATAAATAATTTTTAAAAAATGGAAAGGTCACATTAACTGTTCACAGGAAGTTTATCAGTATGGGTAGAAACACTAGCTCGGCATACACCCTATTACATTAATTTCTACTGTTTCAAAGCACTGCACCCATCCCACACACACCAGTAATTCAACTAAAATACAATAGTAATTTACAGTAAAAAGCTTTTGAACCATACCTAAGTGTATTAGTGTATTATTGACAACTATTTTTAAAGAAGGCCACTGCATACTGTAGTTTCAAGAGTTTACACTTAGATAATGCTTGACTGTTTTAGCAGGTTTGGCATGTTGTCCCGGGAGAGAACCCTGATCTTGTAGATAGGTGAGCCCAAGGCTCCCGCCTCGTCAATAAGCATTATGAGGGATACGAGATCAGGTAGTTCTCGATAACTTCCCAGGAACAGATAGTCGACTGTGCTAGTTGTGCATGGTAGGTGCTTGTGACTTTAACTTTGTTGCATGTTTTTTGGATGTGAGGAGGATACCGGAGCACCCGGGGAAAACCCACACGAACACGGGGAGAACAAGCAAACTCCGAAAATCGAAAATCAGTATGCGAGAAGTACCCGGATGACTTACTACTTCCGGCGAGATTCTGAAGTGCGCATCCTATGCATGCTGCGCTATCCCATGATGCCCCGTGAGAGAATTCATGAATGGCAGTGAAGCGACGCAACTGACGCAGGTAGGTCACGTGACCGTGACAAAATGGCGGATGTAGTGTGTCTGAATTCCATTCATACTTTTCACATTCATACTGTATAGAACGTACTTTTCTAACAGCCGAGTAGTAAGTTTAAAATCAAAAGCAGTACATACTGAGTAGTAGGCGGTTTCAGACGCAGCCCCGATATTTGTTAGATTTGGAATGATTTGATTGGCTAGTTAGTGATTAGTGATTGGGATCAACTGCGGTCAATCCTATCACGTGCTACTCTCGAAATTAGTTTGTTAAACTTCACATAGTGTGTAATAGAGGCCAGCTAGCGAGCCCAAAAGCCTCACTCCCATAGCCTTTTCCTTAGAGCAAGGGTGCCCAAACCTTTTCTTATTAAGGGCCGAAAACCAAACTTGAGGTTAGTGGGCCGAAGGTAAATATAGTTGCCATGGGTAAATTCTAATTTATTAAATCGTAGTTTATTTAATATTTTAAAATGACTCGAAGACATTGCTTTATATGAACTAATACATTTTATTATGAGCTTAAAATGTAAAAACAAAATCTCATTTATAACAGAATTACACTAGTTTTTGCATCTGCATAGTCCTCAACACCATGGTTGTTTCTAAATTCCAAGAACGCAGAGAACGGACTTGTGTTCTTGTGGAGACCGGTCTTACCAGGTCACATCAGGAGAATAAACTCGAGAGACCGCGAGGACAGAGAACGCATCCTGTGAGAAATGATGCTGCATTCTTCCTGATGGTCACATGTCCCTCATGCATCTTTAACCGAAAATTATTTAAACATTACAGCATCCATACAACGATTTATTGCTTTCCCCGTTTCACATTCTATACTCTGCATAAATACTTCAGAAATATACGCTGCACAACACAAATAACACAGATTTTAATGTTAATTTCAGCAAATTAAACACCCTTAATGTGCTTATGCCTTTATTAATATTTTCACGTAAACGTTTACTTTCACCGTCTCATTTAAGTTACGAAACACTGCACCAAAGCATGATCCGAAACACCCAGGTCACGTCACTAAAGTGATTCAAAGCATCGATCAGTTCAGAAGCGTTTCTAGACCTGGCGAATCTGTGTCTGACTGACAGGATCCAAAAATTCTTCTGTCTCACATGGCCTGGTGGACCGTCCGTGTGTACATTGTTACTGTACTTAAAATGGCTTTTGGGTTCGAATCCCGACTTGTACAAATACTCCAAATCATGATTTTAAGTGTTTTAATCATGTTCCTGTTTTATGGTGTAGTTTGGACAGGATATAGCATCATTTCTGTTACACTGTATAACAATAATTAATATTTTACAGTACTGTGATGGTTGGGTTTAGGTTTTGGGTAGACATTAATAAAATACAATAAATGGGAAATTTAATGAGTAATATAAATAATTCTCATTAACTTCTGGCCACAACCGTATCTGATCTAGCAACAACCCTGTTTTTATGACCAAAACAAGACATACTTATTTATAAAGTGTTCATTCAGATGTCAGACCAATGTTAAAACAAAACTATACAAGAACAGAGCAATTAAAACTGATATTAAAGAGCCCATATGTTGGGTTGAGAACGGTTAAATTTCACTTTTTGAAGTCCCAAACAACAGAATGATATGTATGCAAGGTTAAAAAACACTTTCGATGTCTTATATCTATTTATTTTTACCTCATTTTCCCACTGACTCCCATATGAATCGTCTAAGCGAGTCTTTTTCCCCAAGCACCTCCTTTACGTCACGCTACCACAACACGTCACCACGTCACGTCCTTTACGTGTCAGCAGCCCAATGCCAGAACATATTGAAAAACATTCCTGCAGTTGTACAACAGCGTATTGCTATATTCTTCATCATAACAACAAACATTCAGTAATAATGAACACTTCATGGACTATTGTAAGCCAACAAATAGTTTCATTCGGCAGTAAGCTAAATGGCTACCGCTACATGCTGCACGGAGCAAACACAATACAGACAACTACATCCATATTTACCTTGTTACGGTCAACAAGACTGGAAGAACACGCAGGTCCAAATAAACTGGGTATTGATCCATCCTTTAACAACAACCGTGCAACAAATCCCGCATCGTAAGCTGGTAGATTGGTGTAGCTCTCTTCAGAGAGATGACGCGAACACAGCACCATGTTGGGGATATAATTCTCAGGTATTTTACCAAAAATAAACCTCAACCACTCCAGGTAGGGAAAAGAGGTTTCCAGGTAGGGAAAATAACACAGCTTTTCCCTCGCACTTCAGAGCACAGCGTCTGCGGGACATGATTTAACCGGAATGCCGATAAGTTTAGTAAAGTTAGCAGCAGTCGTGTTTTCCGGATCAATAACTCATGACCGAAACATTGTTCCTACACAAATAGCCCCTCTTTTCAACCCTCGCAATGTATACAATCACCTACAACCTTATTTTCCTAAAAATGAGCTTTGCCTACGCGCTGGATGCATTATAGTAAACTCTGCGCAGGCGGCAGAGACTGATCCTTAGGGACCGTCTACAAAGAGCAAAACGCGAAAACCAATACTACAAAAGCTGTCAATAACTTCTCTCTAAATCTTTATACTGCCATCAAACAGAATAAAGATTTACTTAGATATTACTCAGATCACACGTCACTGCTGTCCCGCTGGTTATGCTACAACACTTACTGCAATTACTTACAAGGCACTAACTGGCTTCCACTTTTCCTTCCTGTCTGTGGGCGGGGCCGGGGAGTTCAATTTTACCGGGGTCTGCGCGCGCAACTAGTATGTTTCGCGTTGACGTCAAGCCGAAACGGCTAAAGACTCGTTCTAATAACGATTCATTTAAACAACAATGAGTCGACTCTTTTATAGATGAATCAATCATTTTAAACACTGTGCACTTTCAGATTTAAGCCTTAGCTGGACATTTCACTTTACTTAGAGCTGTGTAACACACTGCATGAAGATCATTTTCAAAAATCCATAATATGGGCTCTTTAAAGCATTTCAAAATAGCTGCATTAGGCTGGACGCCAAACCCACTATCCCTGCATGGTAGTCAGAAACCCTAACCGCTCCACTAAACCACTTAAAAGGTTCAAACTTACAAAGTGGTGTTTAATATCTCAATCTGCTCAAAATGTTCTTTGCTGAAGCTGTTCCAGTGCAATACATTGAAAATGACCACTAGCTGTCACCATAGAGTGGGGTTTCGTAACGTTTCGAAACTTCGACACTTTTGCTTCGACTGTTTCAGTGTTTCATGAAGCCTCGCTTTGCCTAAAAACATGGCATTGGAAATCTAAACCAACAGAACGCATGATGAAATGAAGAACAAACTCACCAACAGCAGCACAACGAACAGCACAAAAGACAACTAACAAAGAGCAACATGAGGGCTTTATATACCAAACTAAGGGGGTCACATGACATGAAACAGCCAATGGGAAACGAGACACAGGACTAATGGAACACATGGCAAGAAACAGGAAGCACAAGACTAAACTACAAAATAAAAGACACGAACAAACCCGGTCTGTGTACCATCCGTTCATTTGCTTATTCCTTTTATTCTGAAGTTAAACATATAAAAGACGAAAAAAACACACACTTTATATTTATTATATTAAGTTAAAGTAAATCTATATTTGTATATCTATATGTAGAAAATATGACTTGATACTGTGTTATTTGTGAACAGTTACGTACTAAATTATTTAATCATGTTAATAAGTTTAGTTTTAATTAGTAAAAGAATTTTTAATAATCCATTTTTTTTATCTTTGTCATGATGACAGCACATAATATTACACTAGATATTCTTCAGGACACTAGTATTCAGCTTAAAGTGACATTTAAAGGCTTAACTAGGTTAATTAGGGTAAAGTTAGAGTAATTAGGCAAGTCATTGTATAACAGTGGTTTGTTCTGTAGACAATCCAACAAAATATAACTTAAAGAGGGTAATAATATTGACCTTAATATGGGTTTAAAACAATTAAGAACTGCTTTTATTCTAGCTGAAATAAAACAAATCAGACTTTCTCCAGAAGAAAGAATATTAGAGGAAATACTGTGAGAAATTCCTGAACCTGTTAAATATTAAGTGACGTTTAACAAGGAAATAAAAAAAAATCACAGGGGAGCTAATCATTTAGACTTCAACTGTAAATCGTATTTGATTACATTTTGATCACTGATTATAACATATTAAACTCGGTTAATTATGTTTCTGACTTTGTTTCAAGTCAGTTTAACGTAAAGTTAAAGTGAGGGCTAATTTGACGGTTATTAAGGTTAATTTGATTCAACTTAGGTGACACGGTGGCGCAGTAGGTAGTGCTGTCACCTCACAGCAAGAAGGTCGCTGGTTCAAGCCTCAGCTGGGTCAGTTGGCATTTCTGTGTGGCGTTTGCATGTTCTCCCCGTGTTCGCGTGGGCTTCCTCTGGGTGCTCATTTCCCCCACAGTCCAAACACGAGCTATAGGTGAATTGGATAGGCAAAATTGTCTGTAGTGTATGTGTGTGAATGAGAATGTATGGATGTTTCCTGGAGATGCTGGATAAGTTGTTGGTTCATTCCGCTAATAAAGGGATTAAGCCAAAAAGAAAATGAATTAAGAAATGAATGATTCAACTTAAAAGTCAAAGGCATCCATGTATTTATTGTTTTTTTACTGTAATACTGTATTTTACTGTAATGCTCTGCTCACTGGTTGCCCAGCCTCCTCTATTAACAAACTTCAGCTAGTACAAAATGCAGCCGCCAGAGTTCTTACCAGGTCTAGAAAATA
Source organism: Danio albolineatus (assembly GCA_903798035.1). Classification (NCBI taxonomy): domain Eukaryota; kingdom Metazoa; phylum Chordata; class Actinopteri; order Cypriniformes; family Danionidae; genus Danio; species Danio albolineatus. The sequence goes on from CAIGQQ010007036.1 coordinate 650,303, forward strand.
TGATCATATCACCCCAATTTTATCCTCGCTACACTGGCTGCCTGTTAAGTTTCGTATTGAGTTTAAAATATTACTTCTTACCTATAAAGCATTAAATAATCTAGCTCCTGTTTATCTAACCAACCTTCTGTCTCGCTACAATCCAACCCGCTCTTTAAGATCGCAAAACTCAGGGCTTCTGGTAGTACCCAGAATAGCAAAGTCAAGTAAAGGAGGTCTAGCATTCTTATTTATGGCTCCTAAACTCTGGAATAGCCTTCCTGATAATGTCCGAGGCTCAGACACACTCTCACAGTTCAAAACTAGATTAAAGACCTATCTCCTTAGTAAAGCGTACACTCAATTCATCACTTAGCGGTATGATGCATGAATGTGCTCCACGCATCTCCTTTATATACACTATGAACAGCAGCTACGCTAATTATTCACTTTGTTCTCTATTTCCAACTGGGGAAACTCATCCCGAGGCCCACAGAGACTATGCAGCGCCACGGATGCGATCCAGACCCGCGACAAGACGATTCCAAGGCTCCATAATCCTGGACCAGGCTGTATCCTGAGCAGCTGCTTGGCGGAGTAGCAAGCAAGAGACGGATTCCTGTGACCCTCCACGGTCAGACAAGCCTCGAGTTCTCCAGCCTCCAGCGACTAGACTGCAGCTAGAGCAGTGTAGAGTAGAGTAGTGAATATTAAACAACTCTGAACTGAACTCCAACATTAATAACTAAACTGACACTTTCAATTTACCATAACCTTCTATGTGAAGCTGCTTTGACACAATCTACATTGTAAAAGCGCTATACAAATAAAGGTGAATTGAATTGAATTTATTACAGTGTTTTTTATCATTACATCATCACAACATGAAGATCCCTATATATCAAGAGAGCTGTACAAGAGTGTGTTTGTGTAATTAGTTACAAAGCAGTTAGTGTTCACTGAAAAAGTTAAGTAAGGAATTTGTTTTTTAGCATTATTTAATTACAGTTAGTTATAACATACTTGCCTTAAATACTGTGAATGTTTTATTCAAGCATATCTAATCATAATAGTTTTAATAACTCACTTCTAATAACTGATTTATTTTATCTTCGCCATGATGACAATACATAAAATTTGACTAGATATTCTTCAAGACATTAGTATTCAGCTTAAAGTGACATTTAAAGGCTTAACTAGGTTAATTAGGGTACAGTTAGAGTAATTAGGCAAGTTCAATTCAATTCATCTTTATTTCTCTAGCATTTTTACAATGCAGGTTGTGTCAAAGAAGCTTCACATCGACGTTTTAGTACATTGAAACTGAGTCAGTCCAGTTTTTAGTTTATTTTAGAATAAACTAAAAAATAGAATAAATTTTAGTTTATTTTAGAATTTTAGTTTAGTCCAAGTTCAGTTCAGTGTGGTTTATTATTCACTGCTGAAAGTCCAAATACTAAAGTAATCCATCGATGCGCAGCTCTACAAGTCCTGAACTAAGCAGTGGCGAGGAACAAACTTCACCAAGTCATTGTATAACAGTGGTTGTTCTGGAGACAATCCAAAACAAATATAGCTTAAGAGGGCTAATAATATTGACCTTAAAATAGTTTTAAAAAATTTAAACTGCTTTCATTATAGCTAAAATAAAACAAATCAGACTTTCCCCAGAAGAAAAAATATTACAGGAAATACTGTGAGAAATTCCTGTTCAACATCACTTGGGAAATATTGGAATAATAGAAAATTCCCAGGAGGGCGAATGATGTTTGTCATCAACTGTATATAAGTGTTTTCCGGCCGCAGTTTGAGCTGGTGAGGACAGTATGTGTGAATGTGCTGAAAATAATCAGCAGTGACTCGTTCCCATCCGCTCTCAGCAGGAATCCAGACATACTGGAGATTTCCTCTGACGACATCCAGGATTCAGAGTCATTTCCAGCAGCTCCACGCAACAAAAGCTCACGCATTCGACTGCGTATCTGTAAAATAACGTACAGACCTGATGAAAACATTTCAATAGGAAGCGGTTGTGCGGATGTATTAGAAGCCATTGTTATTTGTCTTTTTTTCTCACAGCTGTGTATTATTTAGATAGTATTTATGACTCATTTTCCAATATAAATGCACTAAAAGCAATTAGTTGACTTTAAAAAAGGCGAGTAAACATGTTGCTTTAAAACTATTTATAAATGAACTTATAAATGAATCTGTATTATATATATAATCAGAATCAGAATCAGTTTTATTGCTAAGTGTGCTCCACACACAAGGAATTTGCTTTGGCTACAGAAGCTTCCAGTGTACATAAAGTGACAAGTGACAACACAGAATAAATATAAAAAACAGACGATAGACATTAAACAGAGATGCAGTCCAACGATCTGGATGTTGAAATGTATGTACAGATTTGTTATAAATATACAGGTTATAAGGTGCTGTGTACAAATGCGTAAGGAGAAGTATTGCATTGTATATTGTTATAAGGTGCTGTGCACAAGTGCGTATGAGAGAGTATTGCACATTTATTGCACAATAGGAGAAATATGAACTGTTCATGAGGTAGATGGCCTGAGGAAAGAAACTTTTCCTGTGTCTGGCTGTTCTTGTGCTCGGTGCTCTGTAGCGCCGGCCAGACGGTAACAGTTCAAACAGGAAGTGTGCTGGGTGCGAGGCGTCCAGGGTGATTTTGCGAGCCCTTTTACTCACTGTGGAAGAGTACAGTTCTTGAAGTGTAGGAAGGGAAGTGCCAGTGATTCGTTCAGCAGTCCGGACTATTCGCTGTAGTCTATGGAGGTCAGATTTGGCTGCTGAGGCGAACCAGACGGTGATTGAAGTGCAGAGGATGGACTGGATGACAGCTGAGTAGAACTGTACGAGCAGCTCCTGTGGCAGGTTGAACTTCCTCAGCTGACGGAGGAAGTACAGTCTCTGCTGGGCTTTCTTCACAATAGAGTCTATGTGAGTGTCCCACTTCAGATCCTGAGAGATGGTGGTGCCCAGGAACCTGAATGACTCCACTGCAGCCACAGTGCTGTCCATGATGGTGAGCGGGGGGAGTGCAGGGGGGTTTCTCCTGAAGTCCACTATCATCTCCACCGTTTTGAG
>CAIGQQ010007036.1:675732-699487 GCA_903798035.1 Danio albolineatus
TTATATATTTACCTGCTTATTTTCTGATTTATATTTACTTGCTTATTTCTTTATTTACTCATTTATTTATTTGCTTATTCATTTATATATATGTTTACTTACTTCTTTATTTACTTATTTATATATTTACTAGCTTATTTATTTACTTAATTATTTTTTATATTCACTTGCTTTTTTCTTTATTTACTTGCATATTAACTTGCTTATTTAGCTTCTTTTTATATATATATATATATTTACTTGCATATTTATTAATTTACTTATTTATGAGTATCATTTACTTAAACGTTTATTTAGAAGTTATTTATTTTTATTTATAAGTTAAATAAAATAAACATTTAGTTTTTTTTTGTTTTTTTTTAAATATTCACCAAGTGCTGTTTGCTTATTTATGTTTGCAATTAATCTCTTCCAAAATCCAGAATATTGTTGACTCTCATCCAAAATGAAAGTTTGTACACATGTATATATTTTGTATAAACACTGGCCTATGATAAACAAACACACACACAGCTTTTCAAATATTTACCAAATGCTGTCTTAACCTAGTTAAGCCTTAAAATGTCATTTAAGCCTTTAAATATCTTTAAATATAGAAATCTTCTCTCTGTTCATCAAAGCTTGGGAAAATGAATTAAATTCACTGTATGGGTAATAATTTGGTCTTCAATTGTACATGAGCATCATGAGCATGAAGTGTAAGCATTGCTTATGTTACACTTCTCATTCAAGTGTAACATAAGCAATATTCATATCATAACATGGTGGTCAATAAAGCATATCGCAACCTTCTATAGGAAAGTAAATGTAATCTAGACAAGAATATTTACACTTTGTCCAAAGTCCAATGACGGTTTACCATTATATTTTTAGATTATTAGATTGATTAATGAATTGGATATTTGTTTCCTGATCATCTGTTATTACGGCGCACACACAGTGAATATAGTTGATTTTAAGGCAGGGGGTCCCAAACTCAATTTGGCAGGAGGCCATATCATTTATAGGAGGGCCGCTTTTTCATTTCCTATACCGGCCTCATTTTCTATTATATCTTTCTTCAGGAGAAAGTCTTGTTTCTTTTAATTTGGCTGAAATCAATGAATATTTGAAAATAAGTAAATAAATATAACTAGTAAACACTATAGATTGTAATCATGGCAAATACAGTACTTTTTTTTTTTTTACAAATGATTAACATTTTGATGCCTGTTTTGAGGTCAAACAGCAAAACAAATTAATTTTGAAGTGAAAGTTTCTTCATCTATACCAGTGGTTCTCAAACTGTGGTACAACAAGTGGTACGCGGGCTTTCTTCTAGTGGTACGCGGAAGAATCGCTAAATAATAAAATAATAAAATGAACACTTTTTTTAACCCTTTGACGCGTACGATAACACCGTGTTCAGAAAGCATTGGCTGTTCCCTGAAGCGTATGATTACACCGTTGTGCAAAAATGTCTACTTTAGTGCATCGCGTCATCAGATGTTAAAAAAATCTGCTTGGCGGCTTGAGGTGTGCGGTGCGGAGCAGACACACACGCACCAAAGAAGCCCTTCTGTTCTGCAGACTAGTCCTGCAAATTCAGGAAGTTCCCCATGCTGCATCATTGGTAAAATAATTATTACGAATGTGTTAAAACGAGTGCATAAAATTATTTGTATGTATAAAATTATTTGTTTTGTAAAGCAGTGTGGCTTTCAGTTTAGTTTGTTACCTCAGATTTAAGCTAATTAATTTGGGTGTGATTCAAATGGCGTGAGACACAGAACAGACTCGAGCAACTTCGCCATGCTTGAAGCTTAGAGGTAGAATATAATTAAAGTTACTCTCCACGTGCACAGACGGAGGGACTGCGAACTGTCAGAACGCATTAATACTTTAAATAAGCTTATTTTACATTTTCAATAACAGTTTTACACTTCATATAGATTTATTTTCTTGTTTTGGTCATTATGTTTAGTATTAAATCTCTGAATTTGTGTTGTAATGTTTGTTTGTATGCATGCAGGCATGTGCATATAAATGTATGTTAGTTTTATTTAACAATAACAAACAGTACTGAATTTAAAAGTGAAGAAACTCATTGTCTATTATATTGTTACGTGCCAGCATGTATTGGTTAGTTTTGTTTGTATGATGTGTCTCATTTTGTTTTTCTTTCTATCAACCCAGTTCACTTCCTTGTTTTGGCCTCCTGCTGTTCCTGATTGGCTAGTTCACCTCCACTTCATTCAACCAATCCCTGCTACTTAGTACTTAGTTTAGTATTAAATCTCTGAATATGTGTTGTAATGTTTGTTTGTATGCATGCAGGCATGTGTATATACATATATATTAGTTTTAGTTAACAATAACAAACCGTACTGAATTTAAAAGTGATTAAACACATTGTCTATCATATTAACTCTGTATATTACGTACCCAATTCAGATTGATAAATCATGAATCAACATGTTAGCTAGGGCAACTCCAGTAAACACTGTTATAATATGTATTTGGAATTATTACTCCAATGAATGTCTGTTAGTAAAAAACGTCTGCTCATCAGGTGTTAATATATATATAATTTATTTCTGGATAGATAAATACATTTAATGTGCATTAAAGCAGTGTGTGTGGTATTAACCCTGTCGTGTAAATGCTGTACCTTCTCCGTGTTTGTCTGTGTACTGGAAGGCCTGCACCAATCTGAGGGTCTCGTCCACGGATCGGCCCACCGGCAGGTCATTCATGGTAATCTGTCTGAGGACACCTTTACCATCGATGATGAAGAGACCTCTAAAACACAACAGAGGATAAAAAAAAAACTATTCAAAAGAGAGCGCTTACTGTAATGCCGGTGAGTAGGGCCACATGGAATCTGTGCGAACAGAATTCCACAGATTTTTAGCCCCTCATTAATTCTGTTTATTTACTGGTGTAAACGTGTCTAAATGTATATTTATTCAGTTTTTTAATTAATTTCAGTAATAATATTGACTAATATGAAAATATTTATTTGATTTATTTACAATACAGTTTGTAAAGTACAATTTTATGTCTTTTAGTGAAGATTTTTTTATGAAAGACTTGCTTTGTTTACCAAAAAAAAGTGGATCTAATTGGATTTGCATTGTAAACACTAAATAAAAGTTAAAAATGTATTACTTTTATTTCATATATTTAGGTTTTAGTTATGATACTCCCAAAATCATTCCGCATAAATCTGCAGATTTTTAACAAAATACTCTGCAGAAATAGCAAAAAATGTCCGCAGATTCCGTCTGGCCCTACCGATGAGGAACTGTTTTCAGTTCTGAAAATACATTTCAGTAAATATTCTTCCTAACAGAAAACTTTAATAAGCATAAAGAACACTTTAATAAAACTAGAGACACACTGAAATGAAAATTCTGGGCCGAAACAGAAACTTCCGGAATAATAATTATTTACTATTATTTATTAAATAATATTTATTAAACAATGGACCCTTTTTACGTTTGTGGGTTTCCCAGCAGCAGAAGTGGTTATAGTTGGTAAACTCAGAGCGCAGTGAATGGGAGTGTACAACAAATCATTATTTTATAATCCTATTTGCTGAAATAATAAAAGAAAAACTCCGATATGGTGTTATCAAGACTTTCAGAAAAAGGGAAACAATAGTGTGAGACTGATACAGCAGCCAGAAGAGAGAATAATGTCAGATTTACTATCCTGCCCCCTAACACTGCATTACACACACCTCACGCAAGCGCTCATTTGTTTTTTGTAATTTGATGCAATGATGATGTAATACATACATACAGAAATGCATATAAATGTACATACATTTAAAATAATATATATATATATATATTTTATATATCTGATGACTGTTAAACACGTCATGACAGCCATGTGAAAAGGGTCCATGTGAAGTTTTTGAACTTTTTGAAATCAGTCACTTTTGAATGCAGTCACAACAACCTGGAGCTGAACACGCTCAAGACAGTGGAGATGATAGTGAACTTCAGGAAAAAAAACCCTGCTCTCCCCCCAATGACAAATATTCTAAAATACCATATAAAAACCAGGAGAGTCCAATAAAATGTTTGATAGGTTTGATGCATAACATACTCTAGAAATATAGCTAGGAAAAACACCAGAATCAGTGACGATTCAATTTTCAATCAACAAGGCCCGTGACAGTACCTGAGTGTGTGTCCCTGATCCTCAAGAAAGACGCCATAGTCTTTGGAGATCTGGTGAGTGAGGTCAGAAAGAAGAGGAATCTTCATTGGTCCCAAACCTCCTTGTTTCCTTGGTGTGTTGATCCTGATAACAACAACAACAAAATAAAAAAAACAAAAAACACACACACACGATCAGTCCATCAATAATTATCATTTACATAAGATGATATTATACAGTACAGCACGTTTCTTCCTAAAGTCAGCACCGGGCTATATGACAAATCATATAATAATATACATCATGATTTGGTCCTGGTCTACAGATTGGGCGTTGGGCTAACAACTCACCTCATAAAAACTAGACGTTACGAAACATCTATATGGAGCGGCAAAATATCAGCTTCAATATAAATGGCCCTGGAAGTAAGTATCATGATATAGTATATTTTCTGTAAATTCTGTCAATCAATCAATAGTCTATGTATTTTGTGACAGCGCAATATAAACGATAAAGCATAATATAAAACGATATTCTCATTATTTTGTCTATATTGCAGTATAAAGTATAATTATGATGAACTATGTTCATCATAACTAAAAGCTACATTTTTTGCTGGCCTCACGCATTGCACAGCCCTCAGTCAGTCAGTCAGCATGTCACCTTAAAGCAGGGGTGTCCAAACTTTTTGCAAAGTGGGCCAAATTTGATAAAGTGAAGATGCCCGGGGGCCAATAGTTCCTTCTGACATTTTTTTCACCACAAAAGTTTCATGAAAATACACACTGTTATAAAAGTATTTTCATTGTCACAATTACCTTTATTTTTCAAATGGCAATATAAGCAAATATAAGCCACTCAGGCATGAACAACTCTAAACACACAATTATGCCTTTCTTTCATATCTGGAGAGTCAGATAAAATTGAACAAACTGTATAGAATACCTTACATATCTATGAGTTTGATATCTATCTTTGCCTCATGAACATTTTAAACAGGAGTTATAAGTAATGCAAAGTGGTCTGTTATCAAAGTTAAAAAAAGTGAATTTTGCTCTTGCCTTCTAAAAGGTCTTTCTGGAAGCCAAATTTTGCATAACAACAACAGGAAGATTATATATGGCGGCAAATCAATGCCAAAATTAATCGAACGCAGCTGTGATGTTTAAACAGAAAGTGAATCGCGAGCAAATTACAGTCCTAAGCACGAGATCTTCACGCGCGCGCTGAACTGATCCACCTCGAGGAAACGGGTCTCGCGCGCACATCATCATCTGTGCGCACGATGTACGCTCTCGCGACTGAGGTCATGCCTGCACCGCGCGCGCGTTCAGTTCTCTCCGCTCGTTTGCTGGCTCTAATCTGCTTGCGCCAAACTGTTTCGATTTTTGTCTTGGGGCGGGCCTTGGTTTACTTGTTATCTCTAATGCTATTGGTTACTCTCCCTTGGTTTATTTATTCTAACAGAGCTAGCGAGCCATAAATAACACATTATGAGATGGAATCTGCGGGCCGTATGAAATCTGACTGCGGGCCGTGATTGGCCCGCGGGCCGGACTTTGGACATGCCTGCCTTAAAGGGTTAAACAAATAACACACAGCACTACTACGATTACAGATATGCTCGCTCTGTTATAATTCACTTCCCTTTTAATAGGTTTTGGTGCGATTATAACCCGCTATCAAAGAAAACAGCAACAACTGAAGGTTTTGAATGAGAGGCTGTAATGTAGCCGTGGCGGGATGAATTTTGGTGAAACCATGCAGTGCTATCTCATACATTATAAAAGTCATCTGTCAAGAGTGGGCAGTGACTTTCCTCTTTTGTTATTTGATTAATAATGACAAACCCAATCGGCAGAAGGAATTTAGTGCACTGTCACTTAAGAGTGTGCTTGTTCTCACCAGGCCAGATGAGTAAACTGAGAGTCCACTGAGCAAGCGACCACCTCTGCATTGATGGCCTGAAACTCGTGCACACGATCACTGAAGGCGATGATCTCAGTCGGACACACAAACGTGCTGAGGATCAACACAAAAAGAGGACAGATATAATCAGAGAATGTGCATTTACACCAAATGATCAAAAGGTCGTAATAAAAACACATATGTTTTTGAAAGTAGTCTCTTATGTTGTGAACTCTGTACTTATTTGATTAAACATACAGCAATAACGAAAATATGATTTTAAATAGCCATTTTCTATTGCAATACACCTTAAATTGTCATTTATATATTTATTATGTGACTAGAACACAGACACCTCCCCGAGGGAGACGCCAGAGAGAGGGCACGGCCTGCGGCCTCGGGTAGCAAATGGCGAAGTTGAGACGGGGAGGCGCTGTAAAGCTTGAGGCCAGAGCCGCGAGCCACCTTCACCCTCGATCCCTTCCAAACCGAACAGGAGCCGGTTGCGGTGCACTGCCAAAGGAGGAAGTGCACCAGACAGTTGCCGAGCTCTGTCTAGGCGCCGGTCGCCCTGCCCCGAGAGGAAAGGGATCTGAGCGCACCGGCTGGGCCGACCCGCCCCACCGGGTTGAATCCTCCGGGCGGACGGTGTGGACCCCACTCGTTTACCTCTCGATGGTTTCATGCACTGTTCAACTCTCTCTTCAAAGTTCCTTTCAACTTCCCCTCATGGTACTTGACGACTATTGGTCTCGTGTCGGTATTTAGCCTTAGATGGAGTTTACCACCCGCTTTGGGCTGCATTCCCAAACAATCCGACTCCGGGAAGACCATACCCCGGCGGGGCAGGGGCTGTAACAGGCCTCACACTGTCCACAGGCTAAAGGGTACTTTCACACTAGCACTTTTGGTCCGCACCCAGGTTTGTTTGACGTCATAGTACGGTACGTTTAGCTAGTGTGAACATGTCTTCTGAACTCGGGTGCGCACCCATGAACCGTACCCGAGTCCGCCTGAAAGAGGTGGTCCGGGGTACGGTTCATGTGAACTCTGGTACAGTTCTCTTGTAGTATGAATGCAATCGTACCTGAACGTTTATATTATGTTTGCGACAGATAGACACGAGTCGCTTTCTGTATGTCCAAAATTAAAAGGTTCAGTAAAAGCGAAACATCCGCGATGTGCGGAGTGCGGACGTCTTTCCATTTTGGCGCTTTGCTTTCATGTCGGTCGCCTGGCAACAGACGTACACGAAACAGCGGCTTGATGACACAAACGTACCGGGGCTCAGAACGAAAAAAGACAGTGTGAACACAAACCAAGTGAGAAGGTGGCAAGGGGGGAAAATCGAACTTGGGTACAGTCCAGGCAATTGAACCAAGCGTGAAGCACCCCTAACCCTAGATTGGAAGATTAAATCTAGATTGCAAGTGTTTTATTCCAGGAACGCAATGTTGATCAGGTAGCCCTTGCTCCTGTTCAGTTCAAACTTCCCAAGGTAACACAAAAAACCTCATTAACCACCTTAAAAGCCATCACAAAGTGGCTGTCGTCAGTGGGTTAATGAGCTCAGGAGAATTCTGCTTTGCATTATTTATGCATTACTAACATCACTAAACCAGACATTTGTTTTCCAAGTTAATTCATGGAGATTCAGCATTTTTTCTGTCGCAGGAAGACACTGTATCTATTTGTTTCAATGAAAAAAATAAATAAAGTTATTGTGTCCCTGTTTATGCGGGTATTCAGGTTCGTTTTCATCAATATGCAACTTTCATTATTTACAAGAAAAAAAACAAAAACAAACGTGATGAAAAGTTTCAGATCAATTAAACTTACTTTATAAAAAAACTATAGCCTATTTTATGCATTAAATAATGAAATAGATAACTACTTTCCTTCATTAGACCGTGCACTTTATTCTGTTTTACTGTTTTAATATGTATATATGCTTTTTTCAAATAACAGTCATTTAACAAATATTTTAGCACATGGAAAATAATTAAAATTACCTGTCTTTTGTTAAAAACTTTATGCAAAGGATCAGGAATTGATCGCGTGCACGCAAATAAAAAAAAAATAAAATAAAAAAACAATCATCCAACACATGCATCGCTCTCATGCCAAGTTTTCAAGGATAAATTCGCACTGAGTGCTGCTTTGAATAAAACAAAATTATTAAAAAGCACATTGAAGACTATACACATCAAATAAAACATTCACAAAGGTGTATCTTAAGAAAAAAACAATTGACTGTTAAGAAAGAAACAATTGCTGCTTTCGGATTAAAAGAATCAAGCAGATTTAAAAAATATATCTAATTTGCAGAAGAAAAATGACATAAATGTTGCAAAAGAAAAAGATTAAACATATCGGGTATGTTAAAAGAACATTCTGCTTCAATATATTCTTTCGACTCTAATACAACAGCTCAGATTATGAATGACGGAGTGTAAAGCCACACTTTTGAGCACATCTTGCGGTCCATCTCCAAACAAATGTTTAGATTATTATTGAAGATGCTCTCCAGCAGCGAAGTCCCTGGCAGAGTATCTGATTCCTAATCTAAAGTATCTAATCCCCACCAAGTTTTATTACAAGTGTTTTTTTTTTATTTGTGGCTGTGAAGTTTAATATATTTAACTAACTTAATCTTACTTATCTATATTATAACTAATCACAATTAGTCCGAAGCTGTTTAAGGATGGTTGAAACGATAAACATCCTGCAGTTAGTTTGCTCTGACAGCTCAGCCGGTATGTTGTTATCCGACCTTTTCATTCAGGGACTGCTCTGGATTACTGGCACACGCCATAGTCACATTATGTCTATTATGGCATTATGTTTTTGAATATTATGAATATTTACGATCTATTGATAAATTATTATTAATTTTCCCACTGATGATCCAAAAGATTTCTTCAAATGCTGCAGTGAAGCCTGCTTAAAGCCATTGGTGCCCCAGCAAAAAAAAAAGTTATATTATGTTATATTGTGTACGTTCTGGCCAAAACTAACTCAGAATCTTATTATTAATAATCAATATTTGTATATACTGTTCCATATATTTATGATGTATTGGTTTTTTATGTTTGACAATGTTAAGATAAATATGTTGCAACAAATATGTTAAAATATGTTTGACTTTTCTTATGAACCATTTATGGACATAAAAGTAAAAAAAAAACATCCTGGATTTGAAGAATATGTGTCCCTGGCCTTCACTGAGCTCAAGTAATAGTTTAACGTACAGAAATTGTGAATGAACTTGACTGTTGATGTATATCATCACTGGTGGGACACTAAGAGCCAACACACGCCTCCCACCACTGCCGATATACAGCCATATTGCACAGCTACTTGCGATACATGAGATATTACTCAGATAGATAGATATAACAGAATGTGTGCATGTAAGGACATGTAAATGTGCTCATAATGATTTCATGTTATCTATAACGTGACAACACATTTCAATTAAACTTCCTCTCACTTATGCATAAATCTGACTTATGTAACATAGCGTACTCACAAGTCCAGAGGGTAGAAGAAGAAAACCAGGTATTTCCCCTTGTAATCTGACAGCTTCAGCTCTTTAAACTCTCCATTGATCACTGCTGTTCCTTCCCAGTGCGGTGCTGGTTTTGAGACTGAAAAAATAAGTACAACAACATTAGTCCACTACTGATGCAGAACTCCCAGTCTGTGCATAAGCATGCGGAGTCCTGTCTCTTTAAGAGAGTCAATAGCCTGGATCCAAGTATCACTTCATGACGTGTCCTTAAAAGCTGTCCCAGTTTTAAACAACACATAAGCAAAACACAAGTTAATATGACTTATATATGCAATAAAAAACAGCACATATTAATAATAACAACCCAAATACCACATGGGTGAATAAATAATTATGATAAAAACAAAATGACACAAAAAAACAATGCTGAAAATCTCACTGGAGGGTTCATTATATTAAAAATATACATTTTATAGCAACTAAAAACACATTAAAGTCAAATCAGCGCTCATGTTTCTTATATTAATGAAACGCTAGCATGCTAATAGTTGACAGCTGTTAGATGTGCATGCAAAATAACATTAAAAAGCGTGGTTAAATAAATTAAACATCCATCAGAGGCCATTGTTTTAATTTAAAAGCACATAATGCCTAATTTGCATATGCAGATGAGCGAAACACACTTTTGGCTTTGCTCAGGTGTAAGGAATGATCAGAAACGGGCACGCGGAAAGCCTCTCCGGGATAAACGTGTCCTCCTGCGTAGTTATAACACTCCTGCTCCTTCCTCCCGTTTGCACCGTCACACACAACGGATTCTGTGAGCAGAAACAGCGCGCAGAGCACACCGAGCCATTCCCGAGGCGTTTTAATGCAGCGAGTGACATCCATTGCTGAGTCTTGCAGGAAGCACGTCTCTCGGTTTGATTATTATTCATTCCTCCTTCTCCCGCGGCGCGGAAAGACGTCACCGATCTGTACGGTGAATGGATAGACTGCAGCGCGTCACATCGAGCGGGTCTGACGTCGATGTGTAGTACATAGAGATCGATGTTTTCGCTTGAGCGCGCCATTATCGACTATTAATTTATTTGTTTCCTCCATTAAAGTTCATCAGTCACGCGCCACTGAAGAATTAACTCTTTTATTGTTTCTGATCTAATTGGGAATCTGTTAATTTACTAATGTTTTATGAATAATAATCATCATCGACCAGTGGTTTATTTGTTTGAGTTTAATTTAATTTGTTTGTTGTTTGTTTAACGCACAGGACATTTTGTTAGAAATACTCATATGCTTTACATGTTAGTTTCTATGTTTGTTTATATAATGATATATTTAATATCTCATTTAATTTACTTATTTAGCTTTCACTGTTATGCAGATGATACTCAATTATATATTTCTACTAAACCTGACGAGACGTCTAAACTGTCTAAACTAACTGAGTGTATTAAAGATGTTAAAAACTGGATGACCAACAACTTCCTTCTCTTAAGCTCAGACAAAACAGAATTATTACTTATAGGACCTAAATCCTGTACACAGCAGATCTCACAACTCAACCTGCAACTAAAGGGATGCAGAGTTAGCATTAGCTCTACTGTTAAAGATCTGGGTGTCATATTAGACAGCAATTTAACTTTTGAAAGCCATATCTCCCATATCACAAAAACTGCATTCTTTCATCTGAGAAATATTGCTAAGCTACGAAGTATGCTATCCATCTCAGATGCAGAAAAGCTAGTTCATGCTTTTATGACTTCCAGGCTGGATTACTGTAATGCTCTGCTCGCTGGTTGCCCAGCCTCCTCTATTAACAAACTTCAGCTAGGACAAAATGCAGCCGCCAGAGTTCTTACCAGGTCTAGAAAATATGATCATATCACCCCAATTTTATCCTCGTTACACTGGCTGCCTGTTTAAAATATTACTTCTTACCTATAAAGCATTAAATAATCTAGCTCCTGTTTATCTAACCAACCTTCTGTCTCGCTACAATCCAACCCGCTCTTTAAGATCTCAAAACTCAGGGCTTCTGGTAGTACCCAGAATAGCAAAGTCAAGTAAAAGGGGTCGAGCCTTCTCATTTATGGCTCCTAAACTCTGGAATAGCCTTCCTGATAATGTCAGAGGCTCAGACACACTCTCACAGTTCAAAACTAGATTAAAGACCTATCTTAGTAGTAAAGCATACACTCAATACATCACTTAGCTGTACGATGCATGAATGTGCTCCACGCGTCTCCTTTATATACACTATGAAAAGCAGTTACGCTAATTATTCTCTTTGTTCTCTATTTCCACCTGGGGATACTCATCCTGAGGCCCCCAGAGACTATGCAGCGCCACGAATGCGATTAAAGACCCGCGACAAGACGATTCCAAGGCTCCATAATCCTGGACCTCGCTGTATCCTGAGCAGCTGTTTGGAGGAGTAGCAAGCAAGAGACGGATTCCTGTGACCCTCCAAGGACAGACGAGCCTCGAGTTCTCCAACCTCCGGCGACTAGACTGCAGCTAGAGCTGCGCACCGATGGATGGCCCAGCAGAGACTGTACTTCCTCCGTCAGCTGAGGAAGTTCAACCTGCCACAGGAGCTGCTCGTGCAGTTCTACTCAGCTGTCATTCAGTCCATCCTCTGCACTTCAATCACCGTCTGGTTTGCCTCAGCAGCCAAATCTGACCTCCATAGACTACAGCAAATAGTCCGGACTGCTGAACGAATAACTGGCACTTCTCTTCCTACACTTCAAGAACTGTACTCTTCCACAGTGAGTAAAAGGGCTCGCAAAATCACCCTGGACGCCTCGCACCCAGCACACTTCCTGTTTGAACTGTTACCGTCTGGCCGGCGCTACAGAGCACCGAGCACAAAAACTGTCAGACACAGGAGAAGTTTCTTTCCTCAGGCCATCTACCTCATGAACAGTTAATATTTTCCTATTGTGCAATAAACGTGCAATACTTTCTCATACGCACTTGTACACAGCAACTTATAACAATATACAATGCAATAGTTCTCCTTGCGCATCTGTACACAGCACCTTATAACAATATATGATGCAATACTTCTTACGCATCTGTACACAGCACCTTATAACAACGTACAATGCAATACTTACTCTTTTGCACACAGCACCTTATAACCTGTATAATTATAACAAATCTGTACATACATTTCAACATCCAGATCGTTGGACTGACTGCATCTCTGTTTAATGTCTATCGTCTTCTTTTTTTATATATTTATTCTGTGTTGTCACTTGTCAGTTTATGTACACTGGAAGCTTCTGTAGCCAAAGCAAATTCCTTGTGTATGTGAAGCACACTTGGCAATAAAACTGATTCTGATTCTGATTCTGATTACTCTTCTGTGTTTGGACTCTTAAGTAGTGATTATTAAACCACACTGAACTGAACTGAACTCAAACATTAATAACTAAACTGACATTTTCAATTTACTATAAACTTCTATGTGAAGCTGCTTTGACACAATCTACATTGTAAAAGCGCTATACAAATAAAGGTGAATTGAATTTAATTTAATTAAATACACTATGAACAATTAATCATTAATCACTAATCATTTTCTTTCCACCTGGGGATCCTCATCTTGAGGCCTCTAGAGATTGTGCGGTGTCATTAATGTGTTCCAAGACCTGTGAAGAGAGGATGCCAACCATAGAGGACTTCTAGAGGTATCCATAATCCTGGACCAAGCCGTATCCTTAGCAGATGCTGTGGCGGTCATGGAGGAGTAGAGAGCGAGACTGATTCCTGAAAAACCCCAGTGTCAGACGAGTCTCTGCCTTGATCCTGTGGGCCAGCCTGAACAATACACCACAAGCGTAATATTATTAAGCTAGGCTGTGCAATCAAAATTCAGTTTCAATTTTGGCCTCCATGATAATGAAAAACAATAATCTGGATAAAACAGTTAAACTGCGTCACACACCTAAAACACTAAAATTCTCTACATTCACTCCTCCTCAAAGCTCGACTGCAGTAAAATCATGTAAATTGACTTCTGCAGCATGGGATGGGGTTGTTATTTGTATTATTAAGTGTTTATTTTATATTATTATGTACTGCATTCAAGATTTTAAAAGCGTGAAACAGATTTTGCACAGTTCAATGCATGCGCTCTAGAGATGTATGTCCCCACCAATGTCAAGAGCGTATCTACGGCCTTGCCTTTGATGCACAAGCTTCGCAAACCTCCTCTAAAGCCCTAAATTGATCTAAAATGGCTGTTTCATGCACAACTTTTTGTTTCAATTTATTAAAATGAATTTATTTGAGCATTTAATTATTCATTATCTATGATTAATTATATTCTGATATAATGCTAACCAAAATAAACTGTTCCCAATTACCATAATTACATCATTATTTCTTTTTTGTGTATATGATGATAGTTAATACCTAATGGAATAAATATAAGACTAATATAATAATTACAAATCAAAATCTTAGCACATTAAGTATTATATATTAACATATACTTCATTAATACTTGATTTTGATTTGTAATTATTATATTGTTTGTATATCATCCCCTCAAATCGACTTATACATGTAAAATTGCTGCACATTTTTTCAACAATTACATAATCATTAATAATTATGTTTATATATAATTATATACAATTAATAATATATTTATAACAATAATGGAATTAAAATAATCGAATTGTAATTTAAAGGGGCAAATCAATGACACTAGGAGAACACACACACTGACACACACAGTCCTTATTAACCATGTGATTAATTTGTATTGCAGTATAAACTTGAAGTCGAATTAAAAATGACTTTTTTTCATGGTCTGACATAATGTGAGATGATTATAATGAGGCAATTAAATATAATCCTGACTTTTTACCAAGCTTCAGAAGCTATTTTAGCGTAACCGCGGTCATCCTGTCACTGAGTGGCGCAGTACTTCCGTATATGACTGTAACTTCCGGCACCGTTCCGTGTGGACAGTCGTGCGCTGGCGGGAGTTCGCCGGATTAAAGCCTTTTAAAACGCTGAAATCGGTCAGTACTGGACATTATAACCCTATTTTTAAGTTTTACCGGCACTTATTAGCATTAAAGAAGTGTTATAAATCATACTAATCGAATGTGTGCCTTTTTTATCACGGTTATCTACGTTTTTCCTTACATAACTCGCCGGAGCCTTCATCAAGCACGCCGTGTGTGCTGCTAACATTTGATTTATTTTATATATGAGTTATAAAGTATGAGTTACATTACAATCTTCTGTGTATATCTATAATGTTTGTTTATTTACACTTCACTGATTTTCGCCGATTGTTGAATCAATGAGCTCGACCAGCTCTAATGTTAGCATGCTACAATCGTTAGCTTCCCATTGTGTGTGTGTGTGTGTGTGTGTTATCGATCAGAAATGTGTAACTGTTGTTATATCATGCGTTTAATCAACATATCTGCATTAAGATTAAAAATAGGACGTGTGTACGTGGAGACATTTGAAAGCATTGTGGGTTGTGAATTAAGTCGGTGTATTTACAGTCTGATTGAGGTGATGTTGGTTTTATAGTTGCACAATCGTTTATTTTTACGGTACTAATGTTGTTTACCAAGCTAATTTGAATATTCTGTCTAAAATCGCATTTAAGTATGACTTGAAAACAACATTAGCACTATTTAACTGACTGTGAACACTGTACGTTGATAGTCATTGGCTCTATATATATGATTTCTCTATTTAGAATTGGCAAATAATAATAACAATACAACGTGACCTCAGTCTGTCAGTGCTGAGCCCCATTGTTTCCACTCTAGTGTCAATCACAGCGAAGCTTTCCTGAAACTCGGCCTTTGCTGAAACACAATGGGCGACAGTGATGACGAGTATGACCGCAGACGCAGAGACAAGTTCCGCCGGGAGAGAAGCGACTATGACCGGTCCCGGGAGAGAGAGGACCGCCGCAGAGATGACTGGAATGACCGGTGAGGGAGAGAGATTTAATCTTCTAAAATATACAGATTATTAATCTATTTATAATTAAGGTGAAGGTGGAGCTGGGCGATATATGATAAATAAATAAAATTTAGTGCCTGTCAAAGATTAATTGCATCCAAAATAAAAGTTAGTTTTGATATAATGTGTATTATATATGTTTATTATGTAAACGTGACCCTGTAAAGATGAACATGTAAAGTACAATTTGTTTTACATTTTAAAGTATATACTCAAATGTATTTATATTAGTCATATTAGATGATATTTCTGACTTTTAGAATGTTTCATTAAAAAATGTCGAAATATCAAATGTTAATAAAATATAAAACTTGATTACTTAAAGATTAATGATTACCGGTCTAACGTAAAAATAAAAAATAGTGCTAAATAAAATGCTAAATGTAAGCGTTGTTCTTTCAAGAGCGCTGTTATTCTTGTTTCTGTCTCTATCCTTGTAATGGTGTGTAATGTTTTCATATAAACTGTGAAAAAGTATACCATGAAGAATGTATTTTTGTGACACTACAAAATAAGTAATAGAGCATAAGATGAAAGAATAGACTTTATATTTTGTCCATACGATATATATCGTTATATTGCACAGCCCTGGGTGGAGGTGGTCTTCTTTAATCTTGAGGGGCTTGTATGGTTGCACGTTATTATATACTTTTGTTGTGTTTGTGGTTTACTGGCGACCCTCGGCTCGAGAGTGGGACCGGGGCAGAGAGCGGCGCAGCAGAGGGGAGTACCGGGACTACGAGAGGGGCCGACGAGAGAGATTCTCCCCTCCACGACATGACATGAGCCCCCAGCAGAAGCGCATGAGGAGAGACTGGTGAGAACTTGAGTTTTGTTAGGGGAAGAGAAATTGCTTTTGAAAGATGGCTTGGAGTCTGTGGTTTGCAACCATATTTGAAGCAATCTGAGGGCAAAGCGAGGTTTACAGAAGCTGGAAATATATTTTCTTTGATCCACACATGTACACATAAAAATCTAAACCATCTATAAAATCACTCTTTAGTAAGACATGTCATACTCTTTGTTTGTTAACACGTGTTTAGATATCCAAGTCAAATAAAAATGTCCTGCTGTTAGCAGCGTGTAATGAGTTTTGGGATGTTAGGGCAGCGAAGGATCCACTGGTTGTGTCCTTTATTAACTGGGAAATGAAGGACGCATTTTAAGGTCTTTTTGAAACGAGACAGCCTTCATCGTGGCGCAATGACGGACAGCCCATCGAACGCATCTTTCGGAGGATGTAGCCTCTGAAATCAGACTCGGCTAATATAGGATTTATTTGTTTATTTTTTTGAAAAGCCACTAAAAGTTATTTTTATTTATTTATTTTTCTCTCCCCCAGAAATGTTAAAATTTTAGAAAGTTTTTTTATTATTTTTTATTTCCCCCCCACCCCCTCCTGATTTTAATAAATTAAATTATCAATTTAATTGAATGGGCAGTCTTTAAAAAATGTTATTTAATCAAAACGTTCAAACAATAAAAGTGAATTTTGTATAATTATAAAGTATTTAGTAGGGCTATAACTTTATCCTTTACCCTTCTTGATTTCAATTAATTTACTTTATTTCATCACTAAAATTTTATAGACCATTTCAATCTGCCAATGTCCCTGGCACCTGAACATTTCCTGCTTGTTGTCAGACTATTTCGTTACTGTACCACCAGACAATTTAATCATATCTTAATGTTAAAACAGCTCTCATGAAAATATTTATCAAAATGTGGACATTTTTGGATTCTTGGAAGCTATGGAAATTGAAAATGTAAAACAGGAAATAGGTTAGGACCATTGTAATTCTTTACATCCCTCAAAATGGTCTATAATAAATTGTAATCCAGAAAAATAGCACTGCACCTTTGATTTATTTCTTGAATGTATTAATGCTTTAGATTGCTTTTTAAGTAAATTGGCCAATACAATTTTAATTCATCAACCTCCAGTTCAATATTTAGGATTTTCTTCCAATATTTCCTTCATCATGAGCAATGAGATTTCTACTTGTAGTCTGTATGTTTTGATTTCCGATTGGCAAAATATTAATGATTTATCTGAGCATTAAACGACTAAACGTTTACAAATATTAAGGAATGTTCCTCCATAAATCCATTGATGGATTTGTTCTTCAGTGTTTGAACTCTCAGCAGTGAATATTAAACCACACTGTACTGAACTCCAACACTGAAAACTGGACTGACACTGTTTCAATTTACTCTAATCTTCTATGTTAAGCTGCTTTGACACAATCTACATTTTAAAAGCTCTAGAGAAGTAAACATGAGTTAAATGAACCATTAAACAGTTTTATTTTAATAGACCGACAGCGATCAAATGATTGTAAACAAACTCTTTTCTACTTCTCTCAGGGATGACCACGGAGGTGACCCGTACCATGGTGGCTATGATCTGGGTTATGGTGGTGGTGGAGGTCCCAGCTACGCCCCTCCTCAGCCGTGGGGTCACCCTGATATGCACCTGATGCAGCCCCATCATGGAATCCCCATCCAGGCCAGGTGAGCAGATGCAGATCAACATCTCTGTTATCCACTGGTTGACTTTACATTTAAAGGTCCTGTAAAGTGCTTTAAAATGTGCATATTTATTTGAACATTGGCGTAATCTCAACTGAAACTTGAATAGAAGGCGGGACAGAGCAGCTCCTCCCCTTTAAAAAAAACCAACAAAAAAAAACAGCGTTTCGTTTTCCCACAGCTCTGCCAATGAGGCGTTGAGCTCAAGCGCATCAAATCAGAAGTGCGTGGGGCATGTCTGAGGGGACGTGCAGTTTCCTCTAGGATTTTTTTCTAGCTGTGGCGAAGACACAGATCACAGATCTTCCAACCTACCTATGGCGTTATTTCAGTGACAGATGTCATGAGAGCAGTATTACATGTTGAGATCGCATTTATGTAATGTGAGCATACGAATGTCTTTGCTTGCGTGCCGATTTCCCCTGTTCATGCACAAAACTTCTTGCACACCGTTAAATATATTCTGCTCAAATTCAGATTTTCTTGTGTGCTCAAATAAACGCTACTAAAGTGTGATTTAGTGCGTTTATGTAACGAGTATATCTCCAACATTTATTAGATCTGCTAGGAATATTTCTGAATGTCTCCAATAGACCTACAGAGTGGCATTGATGAGTCCTGAAGTGAAACTTGCCATAAACTCCAGCAAGATGAAGTCACTGTATGCAGAACCGTAGAGCTTTATCTATAAAATATAGTTATGGAAAATGTGTCCATCACAATTGAAAACTATGTCGTGTTTGCTGACCTCACGCATCCCTGTCTGTCAGTCAGCATGTAACCTTAAAGCACTGATCATCAACTGGCGGCCCGCTGAGCCGTTCAATCCGGCCTGCGACTGGATTACAAAATTGCGAGGATTAAAAAGAAAACAGTGGTCCACACTATTAAAGCAACTAAAAAAACAATAACAACAACTGAGTCTCTTGTCAGAATAACCACCATTCATGACTATATTTAGGCTACGCTCCGACATGAGGACAGACTCAGACAGACTATGCGGCGTTGAGCATTTATTGTTTCAAACAGGTTTTAGTGTAAGTGAAGAGCGGGTGGGGTGTAGGCGGAGTGCGCGCAACGTGTGTGGTGAAGAGCAAGGAGGGATGCGGTGGAGAGGGATGCACGACGTATTTGAGGAGCGGGAGGAAAACATGCGATTTCCGGGAGATTATCATTTGTTTGCTGTAGGGCTGTGCAATATGGACAAAAAATCATATTGCGTTTTAAAAAATGTTTTGTTTTGTTTTTTTGGCAGCTGTTTGTGCTTTTTCAAACGCGCTACATACACGCATTCTACGTGTATTCAGTGCACAAGAAGTGCAGAACAAAACACTTCACAATGAAATAACAGAGTATTAAGTTTAATAAATAAAACTGTAGTAAAACTGTCTTTAAAACAGACAACATAAAATAAATGAAGATGAAATAACCTCAGCTCTAGTTAAACACATACTGTACACAGCAGCACTCACTGCTTGATGATCAAAACTGTAATAAATTGTGTTAAAAACAGACAACATGAAGAAATAAAGATGAACTAACCTCAATTCCAGTCAGAACAATAAATAAAAACTAACGTAAATCAAAACCACCTATTCGCTTCTCCCGCTCAACTTCATGCGCGGAGTGAGCTCTGATTGGTTAACATCTTTCTCCTGCTCAGCTTAGCTGTAATTGCCTGGTGTGCTGCGTCAGCTCTGATTGGTCAACATAATAAAATCATGCTCACAAGAACGTGAACAAATCTAAATAAATTAATAGATAAAATTGCAGCCTTACGCGATTTAGAAATTGCATGTGCTTAAATCATTTTTATTTTTACATTTTTTACTATTTATTTTATTTATTTTTAACATTTATTATTATTATTTTTTTTTTATTATTATTTTTTTGCGATTTCAATTAATTGCACAACCCTAGTGGAAAGTTAATCCAGTGGAGGAAAAAAGCGACTGTTTTGATCTTCAGTCTGATTCACTGCTTCTGTTTTTGGATTGGCTCCTGTGCTGTTGTCAGTTTGACACTTCAGTCGCGATAATCTTAGCCACGCCCCTCTTACCATTAGTTTGCTATGAGGGAATGTGCAAAAAGAACACCCCGCCCCCTATTCAATATTCTGTTTGAGTTGGAAGTACATCAACACACTGAAATAAACGTTTCAGCAACATCCGCTTCAAACTGACTTGAACTCTCTCTGGTCTTTCTCCAGGCTGGGAAACATCCACGATATGGATCTTGGTCCTCCTCCTCCTGTGATGAAGACCTTTAAGGAGTTCCTGCTGTCTCTGGATGACTCTGTGGACGAGACGGAGTCGGTCAAACGCTACAATGAGTACAAGATTGATTTCAGGCGGCAGCAGATGCAGGACTTCTTCCTGGCCCATAAAGATGAAGAGTGGTACGATAACAGTTACTCTTTTTGCTCTGTTATTTATTTAGCCGATATTTGTGCATCTAAGCTAGCAATCACGATCGAGTGCCTGAACCAGTCCTGCAGAGAAGAGGCTAGTGTTTGTCTTTAACAGCCTCTGTACATCTGACTGCATTACTATACTATACTGCATTTGGCTTGCATTTAAGAGGGTTCAATTATAAAGGTTTCATCAAGTCATACTTAAGACTTGTGATCTTTTTGAATAAAATTTCAAACCGAAATGGTGTTGTAAGGAAGATAATTAAACCATTTTGGTAAATAGAATTAATAAATAAACTTTAAAATACAAAATAAAACTGGGTAGCTTTACATGGGCATAGGAAAACTAAAACCTGTCTACAATCATTTATTACTTTAGACCTACAAAACAATATTTCATTGAATTCAAGACTTTAAGACATTAGGAAACCCGTGGATAGGCATGGGACGATAACCGTTTTCAAGGTATACCGTGGTTTGGAAAAGTCAAGGTTTTCATACCGCCAAAATTTTCTGTAATACCGTCCCTAAGGTATTGTTTTATTCTTTTTTTTAATTAATTTTATTTTAGTCTTTTTAGGACAACAGAAAAAATATCCAAAGATGCCTTTTTAATTTGCAAAGAAATCTGTGTTTTTGAAACTAATGAAGACAGCAAAAGTCAATGATTCGTTTTAATTATTTAGCCTGACATGTTTACTGCTCCAAAATATTATAAATCTTTTAAAAAAATAAAATATATTGTGTTCAAAGGGGAAAAAAGTTTTAGTTTTTTAGCCAGACATTTAAAAAGAATATATTTTAGAGCAGTAAACACAATACCGTGATACTATGAAACCGTGATATTTTTATCCAAGGTTATCATACCTTCAGAATCTTATACTGCCCCATGCCTACCCGTGGATACCCTGATCATGCTAAAAGGCTTTTGTCTTCACATTGTCATCTTTTTGTACCACTAAATGCAACTTGGTCAAATATACACATAGTTTAATGCAAAAGTGTCCAAACTCGGTCTTGGAGGGCTGGTGTCCTGCAGATTTTAGTTCCACTTGGCTCAAAACACCTGCAAGGATGTTTCTAGAAAGCCTAAAGCCACAGTCACACTGCACTTTTATCCCAATAGACTTCCATTCATACGCACGTAAATACGTCAGACCAGAAATGCACAGAACAAGTTTCGCAGTTCAAAAAATCAGAAATCGCAACATGACTGCGTAAGACCAATCGAAGATCAAAACATGACCTCTCTGGACAGAAATGTATTATGCAGACCAATTATGCTTTTTAAATGTCTAATCATCTTCATAATCCTGCGCCTTCTCACAGTGCTGTACGACAGCATTTCGCATGCTCAAACTCTGTAACCGCGGCATAATAACGGCTTGATCAGATTTTAGTTCCCACTTGCCTCAAAACACCTGCAAGGATGTTTCTAGCCTAAAGCCGCGGTCACACTGGATGTTTCTCCCCATAGACTTCCATTCATACGCACGTAAATACGTCAAACTGGAAATGCACAAGACAAGTTTCGCAGTTCAAGCTTGGTGAACTCTGCAATACTTCTCCTTACGCATTTGTACACAGCACCTTAACAATATACAATGCAATACTTCTTGCGTATTTGTACACAGCACCTTATAACCTGTATATTTATAACAAATCTGTACATGCAGTCAGTCCAACAAGATCTGGGTGTTGAAATGCATCTCTGTTTAATGTCTATCGTCTGCTTTTTATATTTATTCTGTGTTGTCACTTGTCACTTTATGTACACTGGAAGCTTCTGTAGCCAAAGCAAATTCCTTGTGTGTGAAGCATATTTGGCAATAAAACTGATTCTGACCTGCAAAATATCAACGTGGCTGCGTAAGACCAATCGAAGATCAAAACATGACCTCTCTGCACAGAAATGTATTATGTGGACCAATTATGCTTTTTAAATGTCTAATCATCTTCATAATCCTGCGCCTTCTCACAGCGTCTCAAACTCTGTGACCGCGGCATAATAAGAGCTTGATTAGCTAGCCCAGCTTAAACTTAAACTTTGCAGGACACCGGCCTTACTGGAGCGAGTTTGGGGACCCCTGATTTAACGGAAGGTAGTACAGTCAGTGTTTAGAGGCTGAAGTACATGATAATTAACAGCAATAATTTTTAAAGTTTTAGTTCATCCATTTTTTTATCTCCCTAATTTACCACTACTCTTTTTGATGAGCTATTACTTTAAAGATTGAGTGTTTTTAAAGGGATAGTTCACCCAAAAATGATAATTCTGTCATCAGTTACTCATCCTCTACTTGTTCCAAACCGGTTTGAGTTTCTTCTGTTGAGCACAAAAGAAGATATTTGGAAGAATGTTGAAAAAGCAGCAGCCATTATCCTCCATAGTTTGTTTTTCCTGCTATTAATGGCTTCAAAACATTCGTCAAACTATCTGTTGTCTTCAATGCAAAAAAGAAACTCCTAAATGTCTGGAACCACTTGAGTGTGAGTAAATGCTGAGAATTTTCATTTTTGAGTGAACTATTCCTTCAAGTCCTCTGTATACCAATCATTTCTGAATATTATTGTGTTGAGTTTGTCTTCACAGCATCTGAATTGATGTCAAATTAATTGTTGCCAATGTTTTAACCACTTATTTCATTTCAGGTTGTTGGATATTGATTAGATTTACATGTTAACAAAAATCCTTCTTCCCTTCATCGTCACAAGGTTTTGGAAGATGAGAAAAGCTCTTGGATCCGTCGCAGGAGTCGCTGTTAGCTAGTCAGGGTTTGCACTGCGCACAATGCAGCTGCCATTAGAATCCAAGTACCAGGGCTTTTAGCTAGACAGCCGAGCGCTCCAAACCGGTCGTCGCGTTCGCGGACAGAGATTTTTTTTATTTTCTGTAGTGTGTGATGCCTTTCTTCCCCCTTTTTCTTTTTCATTTTTGATATTTGGATCAATCAGAACCCTCCCCAAAACGCAGAAATGCTGTGTATGAGAAGACAGCTCTCAGTGTAAATGTGTTGTAATGCGGGGAGTACATCAGGTAAATGTTAGCGCACACAATGGCAAATGTTTCACCCAAACTGTTTGACTCTTTCGTATATTGACAATGCATCAGTTTCTGTTGTTTTTGTTTCTTTTGGTTACTTCCTCTTTGGTGGTGAGTGTAACTTGCTGTAACACACACACACACACACACACACACACACACACACACACACACACAC
>CAIGQQ010007036.1:700363-737944 GCA_903798035.1 Danio albolineatus
TATTTATATCAGAGTGTTAGTATTTCACATGCGGACAGAGATTCATTTTCTTTTCGGCTGAGTCTCCTCATTAATCTGTGGTTGCCACAGTGGAATGAACCGCCAACTTATCCTGCATGTGTTTTATGCAGCGGATGCCCTTCCAGCTGCAACCGATCACTGGGGAATGTATTTATATCAGAGTGTTAGTATTTCACATGCGGACAGAGATTCATTCATTTTCTTTTCGGCTTAGTCCCTTTATTAATCTGGGGTCGCCACAGTGGAATGAACCGCCAACTTATCCAGCATGTGTTTTACACAGCGGATGCACTTCCAGCTGCAACCCATCTCTGGGAAACAGACAGAGATTATACTAATAAATAATAATGCTTTCATCACGTTGAAGTAGATCGGTAGCAGGCAAAAGATTCAAATATATAACAAATCGCTGAAGTGATTCAGAGTCAACTCTTTCTTTGCAAGCATGTGTCTTTAATTATCATGCACTTTGTTTAATTAACAACTTTGCAGACTGTTTACATTGATGCACAGCTAAATTATTAATAAGATATTTTCTGAAAACCCATATGACCTGCACTTTAAAAACGAGGCATTCGATTTAATAGACTGATAATGAAGTATGTGTTTATACATGCTGTCTTTGAATCTAGCAAGTAAATAGTGTTTTAGAAGGCAACAACATTATGCAGGCTTCATGTTGAAAGTGTGCTTATGTTGCCTGTGTAGGCAGCTTTTGGTATAGAGCCATAATATTATATAACACAATGTGTGATGTTAAGGTATTGTTTAGACATTTCTGCTGTATTAATATATTTATTAAAGCTCTAATTATGAATATTTGACATGCAGGTTAGGACTGGAGGGTCACACTTATATTGTGTAGTTATTGCTGTAAATGGTTACTAATGTGCTCTTTTCCTCCCCAAACCCCCCCATCTGCCAGGTTTCGCTCAAAGTATCACCCGGATGAGGCTGGGAGGCGTAAAGCTGAAGCCCACAGTGCTCTGCAGAACCGGCTGAGCGTCTACATGTATCTGATGGACAACAACTGGTTTGAGCCGGTCTCTCTGGATATCGAGCGTGCTCCGCAAATCACCAAGATTTTAGATGCAGGTATGAAGTGCTTCTTGTGTTCATACTTGGGCCTGATTATTTAATTGGAAAAAAATAAAAATTCACAACCTTTAACTAGTCCCATGTGGAATCTGCACCCACAGAAATCTGCAGATTTTTGATCCAAGCAAGTTTATTCACTTGTGTAAATTAGTGCTTGGCAAAAATAAATCATGATTAATTGCTTGCAAAATAAAAGTTTGTTTTGACATTGTGTGTGTGTGTTCTGTGTATATTTATGTGCATGTAAGAATACACATACGCATACATATATTTGAGAAAATGTTCAGATATATAATACAAATTTAAATATTTATGTAACAAATTTGGTTTCCATCACATATGCATAATAAATACACACACACACATATATATATATATATATATATATATATATATATATATATATATAACACACATATAGTCAAAACAATCTTTTATGTTGGATGCGATTAATCTCTAATGCACACTAGTGTAAATACAGTTGAAGTCAGAATTATTAGCCCCCCCCCCTTTTGAATATATATATTTTTATATTTTCCAAATGATGTTGAACAGATTCAGGAAATGTTCACAGTATGTCTGATAACATTTCTTCTTCTGGAGACAGTCTTATTTTTTAATAAACAGGGGGGCTAATAATTCAGGGGGGTCAATAATTCTAACTTCAACTGTATATATTCAGTTATATTTTAATTTCAGTATTATTAGACCATTTGCAAATGTTTTGATTTTTAATATATAAATGATATGATTCATGCACAATACAGTTTGTAAGGGAATATTTTCTATTTTTAATAGATAGCCTATATTATACGGGAGACATTTATTTATTTCTTTAATTAATTTATTTTTTAAGTAACAAGTAGATCTAATTGGATTTGCATTGAAAACCTTGAGCTAGGAATGTATTATTTATTTATTTAATGTGGCATGCTTTTTTCATTTTGCATAAAGCTGCAGATTTTGTATTAAATTCTGCACAGAAATCATCCGCAGATTCTATCTAGCCCTGCCTATAGCTGATGTAAATTAATCATCTCAGTTATTTATTTTTATTTTGAATATTGTTAATACTATCCTTTTAAAAGCACAATAACTACCACTTGCGGACAATCTGAGCAGAACGACTGTGACTGACGCTCTCGCCACCTTCGGTGTGAACGTACAAGGTTCGCTCTGGCCACCCTGGCAACAACGCTGTCTGCCTTCAGAGCTCCGGTTGAGAGAGCGCCAGCTTTCTTTACACTGATCTCGTATTTAAAGGAGCCGTTGCAGGATATCAGCAAATCACTTACATTTCTGCATAAACATGCTTTCTAGCGTGAAATATTGCACACTTTTATCAGATTCATTTAACAATGGAAGATCACGTTGTATCGTGTGCTGTGGCTTTGCTCCACTTATCCAATGTGTCCATATGTCTAAAATATTCTGAAGCAGCAATCCTGATTTGAACTGTCGCATGAACGTATACTGTCGCTTTTTTTAAAGAAAGAAGAATAAGAACATTACTGCACATCAGTAACTCACTGCTAACTTTTTAATGCATGTCCCTGTGAGAAAATATTGTAAATAATTGAAAATCTGGCGACCGCGATAGTAAAACCCTTGGGAACAAGAGTTTTAACTCTCCTGGACGCTCACACTGGCGAAGACGCACCGTGCTGGTCCTTGCCGCTTATCACCATCAACTCCCATTAAAAAATGAATGACAGGCTACTTTGGTGCTCTGGCCATTTTAGGTGTGAACGCACAGTGAGACTGTATTTACTGACAGTCAAGATGATAATCCTGTGTTGTTAAGCAGTTGTTTTCTGGGAATAACATACCTTTGAATGCGAACTGACCAATCAGAATCAATTATTCTAGACCACATAAATATATTATATACGTTCTCACTGTACATCTCTAAATAAGTGGTTAATCTCTCTCTCTATCAGCTGTGATAAAGATGGAGGGAGGAGCAGAAAATGACCTGCGCATCCTGGAGCAGCCCAGCGAGGAAGAAGAGGAGCGTGAGAGACTGTCATCCGGCGGAGCTCCCTCTGAACCCTCTAAACGGGGAGACGAGCCCAAGCCTGCAGATGCTGAGAACAAACCCACAGAGGAAAAAGACAAGATGGTGAGCAAATGCTGCATCATAAAGAAAAGGAAGCAGTATTGTGATTAGTGGTGTAATGGATCACAAATCTCATGGTTCGGATCGCGTTACAGTTTTTGAATTGAGGATCGGACCAACTTTTAGCCAAAAAGAGGTGGAGGTTAATGTCATTTGCTTTCCGTTTATAACACATTATAAAACATTAGTAAGGGGGGGGGGGGGTAATATGCATAACATACAAATGAAGACATATAACCAAATGATTTTCTCATATCAGTTTTTTTTGTTTTATTGTGACTTTTAACATTGTTTGTAACATATTAAATTCACAAATTCCAGTATGTTTGCTTCCCCAACATATGCAGTAGTGCATTTTTTTTCTTCAGTAGAATGATGGTTTTTCAGATTAAAAATAAAAATACAAATAACAAAATAAACATACAAATGAGCCAAAAGCAATCTCCATGGCTCCTGGTGACACAATGAGGTCTTGTAAAGCGAAACGATAACAATAAACTCTCTAAAGAATTGAACATTATTAATAATTTTAGCATAATTTACACTTTTAGTGCTGTTGTTGTTTTCACATGCCGAGTGATGTCGTTTTTCCCACCGTGTCCGACATTAAAATCAATACGACACACCTTGCAGAAAGCGTGGGCGTCGTCAAGGTGGCTTCTAGACACAAACATGAATTCTTCCATCCAGCTGCTGTTAAATTTAGATGTATATATTATTTTCTGTGCCGAAGCACAACCTGACTCTTTTCCTTCCATCATGTGTTCTACTACTGACGCAGCTGCTTGTTGTTACTGCCACCGTTTAAGTCCCACATCTACCTCCTGCGCAGTAATCAACAGCACACCTGAGTTGTAACGTATGTTGCCAGATTGAGGTAAAATATGTTACAAGATTTGAATATTGCGCCAATCGTGTGCGGTAATGAACTTCATTCAAGATCTGGCAACTTGTCAAACACAAACAAAAGTGCTTTTGTTGAAACTGCAGTGGGACGTACAAATTACGGGAGTTTTCCGGGAGAAATAACAAACCGGGAGGGCAGCGGGAGATGGATGTGAAATACTGGAGACTCCCATGAAAAACGGGAGTGTTGGCAGGTATGCTCTAATGCTGTGGTCACACCAGACGCGTGAACATTGAGTTTATTTGCTTCATTCGCTTCACAATAGACGTGGATTTACTTGATGGGCAGGGCTTCTGTCTGCCCGGTGACATTTAGCTTCGTTGCTAAATGGCTAACATGGATTTTATTGAGAGAATAGCTGTGTTTATGTGCTTTATGCACGCTGAAAAACAGCACTGATTCATTTAGAGCCGTATCAGAGTGCACTATACTCTTTCAGAGGTGCACCGAGCTCTATGAGTTCATAAACTCCTCCAGAAACTCTACCTGGATGATGGAAGCTTTCAGCGGTGCTTCTGACTGAGCCAAGCCCAGTTTGATGAACTGTTGTCGGTGTGGGCAGGAGGATTTTCCCCCGAGACACCAACAACAGGCGCTACGTCATAATCACACCCCCACAAGAGCAAGCCACTGATTGGTTAACGTGGTGCAAATGTCCGCTGAAGTTCAGATTTTCCATCTTGGGCGTTTCGCGCGAAACACAAGATGCGTACGTCAATCGAGCAAAACGCTCAACTCGCACCGCTTCTTTCGTGCAAATCCCGTCATTCGCACATATCGCGCTGCAGGATGTCTATTCGCGTTTTTGCATTGACTTAACATGTAAATCAGTCGCTCTTGACGCTTCTACTGCGTCTGGTGTGAACGCAGCATTACACCCCAAATTGTGACTGATTCTTGTAAATTGTGTCTGCAGGAAGAGGGTGAGGAGAGCGCTGAGAAAGATGTAGAAAAGGCTTCTGCAGGAGGGAGTGAAGGAGAGGAGAAGACTGAGAAAGAAGCACCTGCTGAACCAATTCCTGAACCCAAAAAGGTTAGCTAGTCCACCACTGTTCATCAAATCAAACCAACTGGGCTAAGTACACGCAATCACACTCTGTAAAAGTGTAGATACCTATATATCATATTACTGTAGTAGTTTAAAGACCGGAGCCAAGTACAAAAGTATTTGTCCTATTATGCAAACATCACTTTAAACACATTTGTATGGCAGCAGTGTGTAAGTATAACCAGCTTCTAATGGTAAAATGGATATTATTAATTATTTATAGTCACTTGTCATAAAGAAACACTTTGATTGACATTCTCTCTTTGTACGTGTCATCAGAGGTGCAAAGCCCCGCCCACTAGTGGCCATCTCTCCCTCATTAGCATAGGACATTAGTCTTGTTTTTGAATCTGCCACTATGCTGACACGCAGGCATCTGTAACTCCACCCTTTTCTGAAAAGAGCAACAATCTCATTTGAATTTAAAGTGACAGTCACCAAAACACCACAATTAGGATCAAAGCCTAAAAGGGTCAGTTTCAGAGAGTTAGAAAACATTTTATAACTCGCATAAACTTCACACACTCTCTAGGGACATCAGAGACTTATTTTATATTTTGCCTGCTTTAAAGTGGCATATTGGTCCCAATTTAGATGTCAACAATCAGCTCGTTTATGAATCAAATAGGACTGTTTGTGTCTCTAAGCTGGTAACAATTTCTTCCCATCAGATAACCTTTCTTCTCTGATGCATTTAGGAATTGCTGTACACAATTTAGTTTGGAATTTAGTGAAGTATATGTTATAGTTTCCTAAATTAAAATACTTTTGAATAGAGATGCTTAAATGTGCTTAACCCTAGAGCTGCACGATTATGGCTAAAATGAGAATCGCAGATTTTATTTATTTTTTTGCTTAAAACGAAGATCAGGATTTTCTCACGATTCTATAGATGTCAAAGATTAATATGAGTAGGCTATTATTGTTAATTCTCAAACATATGGTAAAACAACAAGAGCTCGTAAAAACGGGATTAAGACTTTTTTAAAATACTATTTAAAGGCCTTAATTTTCTCATAATTGATTAATCAACTTTTAATACTTTTTAAGACCTGTCATAACTCTAAAATGCGATTCCCGCCCTCGAAAAATGCGATTCCCGCCCTCGAAAAATGCGAATCCCGCCCTCTAAAATGCGAAACCCGCCCTCTCTGAGGTAACAGCTCATGTCGCTTGTGACTTCATGGCTGCGAATACATCATTACATGAAGACAGAAATGACATTTTTGGATGAATTATACCTTTATAAATACAGTATATGACTCTTTCAACACCATTTGGAGTTGTCCACGCTGCTGAGCATTGTATAAACAACATAAAGACTTGTGCGGCCGCCTTTGCTTCTCTCCTGAACTTAATATGATTGACAGAATCGTAGAAATGCTGGATTAAGATTGTCTTGGGGGTCGAATCGAGATCACAATCTTTTTTTTTCGATTAATCGTGTAGCTCTACTTAACCCTTGAGTGCTGTTGGGGTGTTTTCATCCACCCTGGGCTGATTCTGAGTCTTAATTTGGCCACAACTCTCGAATGATTTTTAATCATGAAATCTTTTGACACATATTTTGAGAATATGCTTTGAAAACAGATTTACTACCCCTATGTTATCTCTTTATGGCAGTTTTTGTCCAATTCACTTCCCTTATAATTATTCCATGATCACCAGTAAAAATTACAAATTGTACCTCTTTCCTACAGGGAAAGCCAGCAACAATCAGGAATGCATGTGTATATGGCTTTGCCATCAAAAAATTGGATTATAATGGAAGTCAATAGTGCAAAAAAAAAAAAACACCAACATACTGAAAGGGCAGTCGAACAGCAGTGATGTAAAAATGTTTAATAAATGTCCACCACTGTTAATGAACCATCAATTTAGCCAACTTGTTTGAGGGTAATGTTGCTACTTGTTTTTAATGCAATTGTTTCTCTTTAGCTGAGTAAGAAGAGGAAGAGGAAGCATAGTGGAGACAGTGAGGATGAAGCCAGTGCATCTGAGAGCGAATCTGATTCTGACTCCGACTCAAACTCTCACTGCTCGGAGAAACCCTCGGAGAGGGAGAGAGAACCACCAGAGGAGGCGGAGGAAAAGGAGGAAGAGGAAGAAGAGGAGGGAGAAGGTCAGTCTCCAGAGCTAATGGAATCAGTGCTTTTAAGCATGCCGTGATTCACTGAACCCATGGTTTGAATTCAAATGTGCAGTTTTTGCATTCGTTTGCATAGAATTTTTTTGCCTCCCTGTGTATTTTTTTTGTCCCCAATTTCTGTTTAATGGAGAGAACTCATTTCTACACATAATAGTTTTAATAACTCATTACTAATAGCTGATTTATTTTATCTTTGCTATGATGACAGCACATAATATTAGACTAGATATTCTTCAAGACACTAGTATTCAGCTTAAAGTGACATTTAAAGGCTTAACTAGGTTAATTAGGGTAAAGTTAGGGTAATTAGGCAAGTCCTTGTATAACAGTGGTTTGTTCTGGAGACTATCCAAAGATTGCTTAAGGGGGCTAATAATATTGACCTTAAAATGGGTTTAAATAATTAAGAACTGCTTTTATTCTAGCTGAAATAAAACAAATAAGACTTTCTGCAGAAGAATTTTTTTTATAGCAAATACTGTGAGAAATTCCTGAATCTGTTTAACATCATTCGGGAAATATTTGACAAAGAAAACATTTACAGGAGGGCGAAATAAATTTTGACTTCAACTGTGTGTGTGTGTATAATTAGGTTCGAATTGCTTTATTAGCATTACATTTTATACAGTACTGCCAAAGCATTTTAGATGTATAAAATGTAATATATTAATAAAATATATGCAGTAAACAGAAAATAATGAAATTATTAATTAAATTTTTTATTAAAAAAGAACGAACACTTATAATAATTATAATTATAAGAATAGAAGGTGTAGATTATTTAAATAAGGCACATGAATTTAGATTAACTTAATTTATTTAATTGTATTAATAAAATGTATATATTTTTTAATTTTAATCGTTTTTTATTTCTTTTTTTTAACTGTCGCCCCAGCGTCTATTATTGATTTCACAATTTGATTTTGTATTTCATTTATTTATTTTTAATAAAAAGAGATTTGAAGATATTGTACAGTAAATGAACGTGTCTTATTAGGCTATTGCTCCACTTTTCAGTGCACTTTTCTTTTATATTCTGTATATTGGCTCATATGAAGTGACACAAGCCCTATATAATTACGTGCAGATTTTACTTTAAAGTTTTGCATTATTTTGTGCATCTTTCCATTTAACTTTAGAGGCAACCCTGACTTTAGTTTAGTAAAAATGTTTTCCTATTACATAAAACATTTGAAGGAAACAGCAGACAAGCTGAATAAGCTGCTGATTTACTCTTTATACCCATTTCAAATTTATCGTTTATTATTGTCATGTTTAAATAAATGTAACCATTTCACGGTTTGTTACATCCCTAGTGTCAATGAATGATGTAATAATGACTGTGCTCCTGGTCTTTTAAAGCGGCTGATGGAAAGGAGCAGACTGATGAGCAGAAGGAAAGAGAGAAGGAAAAAGAGAAGAAAGTAAAGGATGATCAGCCTCCACGTCCTCGACCTCTTCACAGGACATGTTCTCTCTTTATGAGGAGTATCGCTCCAACTATATCTAAAGCAGAGATCGTCGCTGTGAGTGTTCACTGAAAACACACTTTACACTGATAAAACGTGGTGATTTTTACTGTTGTGGTCCATGAAATATTCCGGAAAGGCTAAATTTCTTTCTATTTTGGCAGCTGTGTCGACGTTATCCAGGATTTATGCGCGTTTGTTTGTCAGAACCACAGCCAGAGCGCAGGTAAGCTGAAGTTAAAATATAGGTGTTGCATTTACAATATAACATGATGAGATTACAGATCAGAAGGATGTTATTTACCGTTTATTTTTTATTTTTATATGACGAAAATAAGTGAATACACTTAATTCCTGAAGGATATTACAGGGATAGTTCACCCAAAAGAGAAAATTTACTCACTACTTATCGTTAACCTCTTAAGCTCTGGGGCTATTTTGGGTAATTCCGCCTGAATTTGGCCTTCCGATTTAAAAAGCCTCCCATACCCACAAGCAGAGGAGTAAATACAAAAATTTGGTATCATTTGAAAGGAAACCCTTTGAAATTTCACAAAATACTTTTGAAATTGCTAACAATTGTTTTATATATTGTCTGCGTTACAATAAACACACACAAAAAAAAGCTTTTTTTAACATATAAACTGAAGTTTGAAAGTGTGAAACTCAGCCCTTGAGTGCTCCAGCGTCCTGCAATTAATTTTATTTCTTTCCATCAGATGTCAGCAAACACAAGAAAAAGGAAATTAGTCTTTATAATAATGTATGTAGGAGTTATTCTATTCCAACTACAAGGAGGAAAAATGCCATTTTTTTATTTCCACCTACCTAATTTTGAAGTCTCCCCATACCCATATACAGTACAATAAATCCAATATCTCAACGTCATTTTACAGAAATCCCTTTGAAATTACAAAAAAACTGCTGTAAGTGATAAATATTATTAGATATGTTGTCTGTCCTATGATGAACCATCTCAACACAAACCGCTTTTAGTTTTTTGTCCCAAAGCCCGTTTTAGAAACTCAGGCCCTGTATGCTCTATCAAACTACAGATAGTTTTGATTGTTACCAGCATATGTCAGGATACACTAGAAAAAAGAATTTTGTCTTTATCATGTAGTATGCAATAATAATTTAACGTAATCATATTTTCCTGAATTTTGGAATATCATGACCCTAATTTGTTGCGTTTGGCACTTACGAGACATAGCAGGGGATTACTCACGCACACAACCTCAGAAAGCGCTGAAAATGGGCTCATTTTGTTGTGGAGAACCTAAGGCAAAAGACGATACAGCTTGTTTGGCTATCTGTGCCATTTGCCGGTGCTCACGGAGCAAATAATCAATAATTTCCTTTGTATATTTACAAAAAATTGGTTTATACTCTATGATTCATTCGAAGACTGTTGGATAAGTGATTGTAAATTAATAATAGTAACAACGGTGGATCCTTGTTGTTGGGAATGAGAGCTTTCATTTGATGTATGACTTGCTCATGTGTGTCATATATGAGCGATATGAAAAATATGCATACTGAACCATGTACACAATCGGATCGGTCGACATAGTGTAAAATAAGAGTAAATAACTTCGTTACAGTACAGCAAATATCAAAGTGATGTATATCGGTTGGAAATAGACCTTCTAAGCTTTCACTCAGTAGGTCATATGGTGTTATTGATACAGACAGACCTCTTAAAACTATAGTTATTCTCCTGATGACGTCATGTTGTGCCCAGAATAGGGCACGCAGAGTTTAACAAGTGGTTACAAACCTACAAGTTTCTTCTGTTGAACTAAAGAAGATAGTTTGAAGAAAGCTGAATACCTGTAAACATCGACTTCCATAGGAGTAAAAACAAATATGCAAGTCAATGGTTACAGATTTTCAGCTTTCTTCAAACTATCTTATGTTCAACAGAAGAAAGAAGCTCAAACAGGTTTGGAACAAGGGAAGGGAGACTAAATAGATGACAACATTTCTATTTTTGGGTGAACTCTCCCTTTAAAACATGAACAGATGTGTGAGGGCTAATAAAGGGCTGAATAAAGGCTAAACTTTGCATCTCTGTGTGTCAGGTTTTTCCGGCGTTGTTGGGTGACCTTTGACAGAGGAGTGAACATTAAAGAGATCTGCTGGAACCTGCAGAACATCCGGGTGAGTTTTAGATTCATCAACATAAACATCTTCCTCTTTCTGTTTTGCTCATTGTCTTCTCTTTGTGCAGCTGCGGGACTGCGAGTTGGCGCCCGGAGTTAATCGGGATTTGGCGCGCCGTGTGCGAAACGTCAACGGAATCACTCAGCATAAGCAGGTTCTCCGTAACGACATCAAGCTAGCAGCTAAACTGATCCACGCACTGGATGATAGGGAGAGACTCTGGAGCCAGAAAACCAGAGAAGAGACGCCCACTCTAGAGGTACTCTCACTTGCGCAGCTTCAGACATGCTTTTTTCAAATATTCTCAACTGAGAGCTATCATATGTTAAACCTTGTACACATCAGGACGTTTATCGATTGTTTGCCCTAAAATGAAAATCATTTACTCTCTTTGGACTTGTTCCAAATCAGTTAAAAAGATTCTTTATATTTAAAAGAAGATGTTTTGAAGAATGTTCAGAGCTCAA
Source organism: Danio albolineatus (assembly GCA_903798035.1). Taxonomy (NCBI): domain Eukaryota; kingdom Metazoa; phylum Chordata; class Actinopteri; order Cypriniformes; family Danionidae; genus Danio; species Danio albolineatus. The sequence goes on from CAIGQQ010007036.1 coordinate 711,808, forward strand.
TAATAAGGACTTGCCCGATGGCCCGGGGCTAGCATGAGAGATGCCTGGGACAGTAGACAGAATCGTTAATGGCCCTGCCTTGAAACTAATGTTTAATTTCCCTGCAACTATTTGTCAATCAGGTGCAAATACAGTCTTAGAATCGAGAAACAGTTCGTGCTTTTAAGCCATTAAACGCTACCTTTTCTGTAATGTCGTAAACATCATCTTGCATTTCAGTTCCTCCTATCTGATTGGATGTTTGGAGCATGTTTTTCCATAACCTGGTAACAACCAGTCCAGCGAAGAGACGGCAACATCAAATTATGAGGCTTAAAGAAAACGTCTGTTTCTAACGTCCTGAAGCAGATAATTACATGGGTACAACACAACGAAAACTCTAAATAATTTCTATAAATAATTATTTATTATTTATTTAAATAATTTAGAACTTCCATCCTGCTCTTTATTTTGCATAACACTCATTTTGTTTATATATATATATATATATATATATATATATATATATTAACATTTAAAAAACATTTAAAAAACATTTAATTCTAGATTCACAGATATTATTTTTGACACATTATTTAAAATACGTAGCTAAGAAATAGCTATTAACTTCTTTTTTTTTTGGTGGGGCCAGTGAAAATTTGGTCACACTTTATTTTGATGGTCTGTTTGTTGAATTTAAGCTACATTGCAACTAATTCTCGTTAGATTTTAAGTAAACTGTTAGGTTGGGGTAAGTGTAAGTTGACTTGCAAAGTTCCTTATAGTCAGTTAAATGTCTGTTGAATGTCAGTATCAACAGATATTAAGCAGACAGTCGACCAATACTCAAATGTATCATCAAAACAAAGTGTTACCGAAAATTTTGGCAGGGCAAGTAAAAAATTGGGCCAGTACAAAAAATCCTTAGCGTTGAACCCTGATGTTGAAAACCTATAACCATTTTCTCCCGTAGTATTCAATTTAAGTTTACTAGTATAGCACTTTTTACAATAATTATCGTTCCAAAGAAGCTTAACAAATGGTGCACATCATTACATTAGTCAAAATCAGAAAACTGAAGAGTTGTGTAAAATGGTTTTATTTAATGTAGTTAACCTGCAGTTATAAAGTGTATATATATATATATATATATATATATATATATATATATATATATACTACCTGACAAAAGTCTTGTCGTCAGAGTGGCAGAAGTTAGATTTTTCCCATGAATCATCTGTTGAACTGCATCCCAATAATCACCAATACTGCAGAAGACCCACTGGAACCCAAGATTCTCACAGAAATCAGTCAAGTTTGGTGAAGGAAAGATCATGGTTTGGGGTTGCATTCAGTATGGGGGCGTGCGAGAGATCTGCAGAGTGGTTGGCCACATCAACAGCCTGAGGTATCAAGACATTTGTGCTGCCCATTACATTACAAACCACAGGAGAGGGCAGATTCTTCAGCAGGATAGCGCTCCTTCTCATACTTCAGCCTCCACATCAAAGCTCCTGAAAGCAAAGAAGGTCAAGGTGGTCCAGGATTGGCCAGCCCAGTCACCAGGCATGAACATTATTGAGCATGTCTGGGGTAAGATGAAGGAGGAGGCGTTGAAGATGAACCCAAAGGATCTTGATGTACTCTGGGAGTCCTGCAAGAACGCTTTCTCTGCAGTTCCAGATGACTTTAGTAATAAGTTATTTGAGTCATTGCAGAGATGTGTGGATGCAGTCCTCCAAGCTCATGGGAGTCATGCATAATATTCATTCTGTTTCCACTGCAGCATGACTTTCTATACTGGACATTATTTCTGTTCAGTGACGAGACTTTAGTCTAAGCAGAGTCAGATCGCACTGTCCTCATGAATGAATTCAAAATCAAGCCATGATCATATTTTATTTTGGTCAAATAAGCGTAATCTAGAGGCCTTTGTCTCTTATATAAGCCACTTCTGATACCAAATGATCCACTAGATCAACAAGTTATTTGCTGTTCCTAAAACTTGGACAGGCGACAAGACTTTAGTCAGGTAGTGTGTATATATAGTGTCTTCCCAAAAAGAAATATTTACATGTAATAATACATGTTCAGTGAAGTGTATGTGTTTGTGGTCCTCAACATTATTAGTAATTAAATTATTACAATATTACATATGTTACTTGATACATATTAATAGAAAAAACTAATGCTATATGGTAGTCAATGGTTGCAGGTCTCCAACATTTTTCACTATTTTCTTTTGTGTTTAAACGAAGAAATAAACAGGAACAAGTGGAGGATGAGTAAACGATGGTGACCTGGGTGTTTTTCAACATTCACGCCAAGTGATTTTTCACTAGCGTTGAGCAGAGTAAATATGCAAAATCACTGTGACATTTAGATGGTGATTAATGAAAAACAGAAATGCAACAATACTCAAGGTGTGTAGTGTTACAAATCTGACGGTGATAGTCGCCCTCATGTGTTTTCCTTGTGTTAATCCACTTCAGATTAACCTCCATTATTCATAAGCCTTTATTTTTCTGCTTTTCTCTTACTTTCCTGAAGCTCCCTGCTCAAAACCCCATTCTGAAGAACATCACTGATTACCTGATAGAGGAAGTGAATGCAGAAGAGGAAGAGCTTCTGGGAAGTGCTGGAGGAGGCGACTCTGAAGATGGATCAAAAGAGGGAAACCCCACCGAGATTACTGTGGAGAGAGATGAGAAACTCGTCAAGGTCAGAAAAACAGAGTTAAAGTCTCATTATTTCACCCAAAATCAGGATAATGCTATAAATTATATTTTGCATTGGAGAAAACCTGTAGTCAAGTCATCCTTATTTATATAGAGCTTTTACAATGTAAATTATTGAAACCATTTTTTTTTTTTTTTACAAATGTAAGTAATGGTTAAAAGGGATAGTTCACCCCAAATTTTAAATTGGCTCACTATTTACTAGTAAACTAATTTGTTTCTAGTTAGACCACAGGTGAGCAGTGTAAAGTGTAGTACAGTATGTTTTGTACAATGATTCCTTCACCTTATCTGGACAAAAGCTACATTTGGGTAGAAGTATTTCTGCATCATCATCAGTCAAGTGCTCAGTAATAAAATGACTAAGATATTTACTTTAGCACACCCAGCAACACTCTTATTGGACAGAAAATGTATACTTTTGAAGTGTATTTGTGTTTGTCTTCTCTCAGGTGTTGGACCGTCTGCTCTTTTATCTGCGTATCGTGCACTCTATTGACTATTACAACACCTGCGAGTACCCCAGTGAGGACGAGATGCCGAACCGCTGCGGGATCATCCATGTGCGAGGGCCCATTCCCCCAAACCGCATTACTCTCAGAGAGGGTAGGTGCTGCAGTCACTGCACTTAAAAATAAGTCTTTTGTTGACTGAGCAATGTCAAAACTCTATCACAAAATAAGTCATCTTATATCCTGAGATACATGTCATGATATCAGTACCATTTCCGCCTTTAGAATCAATTAATAGTATGAAATATTTCTTTTAAAGGGGACCCGTTATGCCGTCTGTGACTTGTGTATGTGAAGTTTCAGCTCAAAATACCACACTAATAATGTTTTCCAACTCTGAAACTGACCCTTTCACCCTTTTGGTGACTGTCGCTTTACATTCAAAAGAGGCTGTTCTCTTTTCAAAAGAGGGCGGAGCTACAGATGCATGTGTGTCAGCATAGTGGCAGATTCAAAAACAAGATTGAGGGAGAGATCAGCACTAGTGGGCGGGGCTTTTCTCCTCTGATGACACGTACAAAGGGAGAATGTCAATCAAAGATTTTCTGCAGACTGTTAAGCCCCGGTCAGATCTATAATTTTTTATTGTCGGTTATGAAAGTCACTATGTCAGATTATGTGTTTTTTTTTTTTCTTGATAAAATCTTGACTCGTCGTAGGTTACAGATGTGCCAGACTACACGATCCTCCAGATCAGTCATCCCGTGACGTCTATGACCAACATTATTTCCCAAAGCAGTGTTGCTATCATAACATTTCTTATCGCAATTTAATTTTTTTTTAAAATCTTATTTTAATTTCAATAAACACTGTTGCTGGCTGACAACTAATAACTACATTAAAGGCATTTGGGATGACATTCACAGGATCAAAATTTATGTTATCTTTTTAATACTAATATATTTGTTTGAAATCTAAATGTATATTTTCCTGCCAATGTTGCTATTAAACACTTTCTTGCCTGAACATGAAGTGAATGCACATCAGCAGCAGTGAAGCATTAACTAAATCCTTATATTACACGAAGCGGAACAAATCATCACTGCACAGTTGGACGGGTAAAAAAAAACAAATTCGTATATGTTTCTTGGAAAAAATATCTTCGTTAGCTATAATTTGTATCTTAATTGTCATGTATTTTTCGTTGGTCAGTGAACTACTAGATAAACAAGATTAACGAATAACCTTTCAACATGCACTTCAAAACAAACCCGCTAAAGCGCCAAAACCCGAATTGCCGCGATATTGTGTTGTTAAATAAAACAGCCTAGGTATAGTTAAATATTCACAGTTTCAGAGAGGCCTGTATTAAACAGTTTTTATTAATTACACATTTGAATAAGCAGGACAGGCTTTTACAGAATGAAAAGAATGAAAGAATGAAAGCAGTGGTATATACTGTGGTAGTTCTTTCTGATAGACATTTGAATCTGACAAGGTGTGCTAAACCTGTTTTTTTTAGATGAAATATGACAGATTGAGCTACCGGTAGCACATTCTGATGAGGTACCACAGATTGTCAGAACACCGGCTGTGCGTACCAACAATGAGAGGGCGCGGTTTAATATGGGATTAATTAATTAGTATCAATATTATTTGCAAATGCATGTTCTGTCATCCACGCGCTCGATTAATGTTGTATATGCATTTTTACATCCACATCCGAATAGCTTTCCACCCGAGTCTGTGAATGTCACTTGTTATTACATTTGCAAGTGGATCAAGAGATGCGCGCGTGTCGAGAGTTGTGGGCAGAAAAAGAGCTGATCTGCACGTGCGCAAATTATGATTCACGTACACAAAAGAAAGCATATGTATTCACAAATACAACACTGTTTTCACAAATGCTGCACATTTATTTAAATCGGACTTTTTCAGACTCGAGTGTAGTAATGCAGGATAATTCTCAAATCGGTATAGGTAGATGCGTACACATTGCATAAGAACGTTGTGGCTTTTCCATGTAAAGTTGTTTGTATTTACTCTTGAAAAGCTTATACCGCGACAAGAAAGTCTCAAAATTCAAACGAAGCCGTCAGTAGGCTATATATTCAAACAAAAAGTAAACTCACACACGCGCATCACCTGATCCGCAAATGGAAAACTTACTTTTCGCACACGAAAATTAAGATGCATGTGCAAATCTTTAATTCACAGACTCAGGTGGAAAGCTATTCGTTTGTGGATGTAAAACTGCATATACAACATTAATAGAGCGCGTGGATGACAGAACATGCATTTGCCAAATAATATTGATACTCATCCCATAAATTATAATTTATTAAAAATTGCTTAATATTTTAGAGAAGGTAGTTAAAGATTGCATAGCCAGTGACTGGTCATATATCCACCCGTGACCAACTCATAAGTAAATATGCAGCCTATTTTTTGATTACCTGACTCTGACATTAATGGCAGCACCCACTGAGATAACAGAAGGTCTAAATTATGTGCTTCTATGGGCCGTGTCACACACGTGACGGAACTCGAGGTATAGGATGAGAAAAAAAATTAAACATGCTAGACTTTCTGCGACGTCGTTGCAGGCATGGAATCGGTTGTTGTGAACTATGCCACATTAAACGAGAAGACACGATTGAATCTTGTGTCACGACACCTATTTGTCGCTTACGATTCTCTACGACGCCCTACGTCAAGAAAATCGTGGCAAAATCGTGTGATCTGACCGGGGCTTTATTATCAGTCTATAGGTTTTTACCATTATAGGCTGGCTATATCCACAGACTGCTGCCACACAACTGTTTAAACCTCTTAAAGTGGTTTTTGCATAATAGTTCCTCTTTAAAGTATACACAGAAATGTACTTATTCATATGTGATCATATTTCCCACTTTATTTAGAGCCTACGATCAAATGTTTGATTAAAAAAGTAATATAAAATACAAAGCATCTGCATCACCATAAGGGTGTGTGATATTACGCTCCTATGAATAATGAAAAAATAGAGCATAATATGAATCTATACATTTGTATTTTGTCCATATATCTCATCCGTTGCACAGCCCTGATGTGATGCATTATAAAGCAGCTGTATTGTGGTATATAGATATATTTGTTTACTTTAACAATAAAACATGCATGAATGAGAACATGAGATGGGATTGATGCGTTAAAAAAAAAAAAACATCTGACTCAATTAATGGCTAAGCGTTTGTGTCAGGCCTAGCATTAAATTGAAACTGCACTCCGTATTAAAATTGCATGTAACAGAAATGTGCGGTGCTGTCTTTGTCTTCTTTATAGTGGGTGACTGGCAGAAGACGTTTGAGGAGAAAATGGGACCCTTGTTCAGTGTGAAAGAAAATCTGTCTGAGGACGAAGCAGCGAAAATGGGCCGCAAAGACCCAGAACAGGAAGTGGAAAAGTTTGTGGTGGCCAACACACAGGAACTGGGCAAAGACAAGTGGCTCTGTCCTCTAAGTGGCAAAAAGTTTAAGGTATGTGATTAAACATGCTCAACTGGGGCCCTGTGTGGTAGGAAATATTTTTTAATGCCATAAATAAGGAATTTGGACAGGGTTTTACAAAGTACAATTTCAGCCTTTCTATTTAAAATGTAGTGTTAGCTTAAAAATAATAATTAGTTTCTAGTAGTTTGAGTGAAAATTAGCCAAATTATTAATGTTATGAGACCAAAATTTGAAAAAGAAGAATTATTAATTTATAGGCCTGGAATAAGTCAATTTTAAGTATTTTTTGTTGTATTGTCTTGCTCTTTAATTATTTTATTGGTGCTGGTTGATTTTTGTAAGGTGTTTGTTTTTAGTCAGTTCTTGTTATGATATTGTGTTGTTAAATAAGTGACTCTGGACTACAAAACCAGTCATAAGGGTGAATTTTTGTAAACTGAGATGTGTGCAGAATCTGAAAAAGAGCTAAAAAATTGCTTTGTATTAATGTATGGTTTCCTAAGATGGTACAATATTTGGCTGTGATACAAGTTTTAGAATATCTCGAATTGGGAGTAAAAAAAAGTACAAAATGACAAAAATCAGCTTTTATAGTTGTCCAGCAGTACATATTACTAATCAAAAAATTGGTTTTGAGATCTTAATGGAGGAGCATCTGCAACATGACTTGATGGCAAAGGGTCTTTATTTAATATTCTAATGAATTTTTGACATAAAAGAAAAATGTACAAAACATAAGACTTAAAGGGCCACGAAACCCCCCTGGCTCTGCAGGGTGTTTTCACACCTACAGTCTGGAAAAGCTCAGGAAAGTGGGTGTGTCCAGCTCTGTTTAGGTGGGAGTGTAAGGGAATGAGGGAAGGTTTTGCATAAAGATGGGAGTTTCCATTTGTGCACGCGCTCATTTTCAAATAAGTGACGCACACACACAGACGCAGGGGAGAAAGAAGTGACTGTTTACATGGACATCAGTCATCTAATTATTAGCCAAATTATTAATTTGCAGACTTTAACGGCAGTTTGGCACTTATACTTTAATCCAGGAACATTTCCTGCATGTCCCCCATGACAAACGAGGTGTGAGAAACTATTAAGAGTGTTGTTTTAATTGAGTGTTTGATACCGCGCGGCGTAAGGGAGAAATAAAAAACCCTCTGCAGACTATCCGGTCACAAAATGCGGCGAAAATTCTACACAAGCAAATTGTTTGACTGCAGTGTTTACACTCGGAGAGCAGAATTTACAGCGGATCTTTCAGTCTTTAATATTGTACGGATATTAACGTGCTGTAAACTCAGTAACAGTTCATCATTTTGACAAAGGTCTGTCTTTAAACACTGACAGAGTTACGAACTCTACGAGCTACTAACTAACTACGAACTAACTTCGCCATCTGAATAAACAAGCAAAGAGCACTGATGGCTTACCATATCTGTAGACCAGGACAATCCACATAAACTGGAGCGGCGTCTGTTTTAAACCATTTCCAGATGCGGAAAGCTCTCGGGTGAAAAAATTGTTTCTTACTGACGCATTTCTGCTGCGCGCGTAAGAGTCCAGCTGCGCTCTCATAGCGGGAAATGGAGACTAAACATGCAGCACATAAACACAACACTGGCGACCTGCGTCTCCTTCCACTTGTTTTGGAAGCACAACGTGGCGTCCCAGCCGTCTGGACACTGCAACATGTACACACACAGTCTTCGAAGCTCTCGTGCATATTAATGAGCTACATCGCATTCACAATAGAGCGCGCTGATTGGCTTGAACAAAGGCTATCTCATGAATTAATGCCAGACACTCAGAGACGTCAGAGTGTTCTGGCCGGGACAGGCGTCCACTGTGCTCGCTGGAGCACATGCATAGATCTCATCGGCGTGACGCAGCCTCAAATTCGTTTCAAACCGGAAGAACGAATTTGCTCGAAATAACGCAAAAAAAACAATTTACACTTTTTTGTCAATTATTTGTGTCCTAATAGTGTTTATAGCAGCGTGGGACACATATGACTGTCAACAGCTCAAAAAATGTGTTTTGGTGTTTCGTGGCCCTTAAACAGACTCAAACTTAAGGTTTGTTAAGGCCACAACTGAATATTGAGAATAATCAATGAGTGTCAGTCTCCAAAATTAAATCAAGAGTAGACTTGTGCCCACCAGTCTCTTTAGGTGAGGTTAATATTAAATTATAGAGGTGTGAACCTACACTGCTCTTGCAGTTCGTTTACGATTATCATGTTATCGATTTGGTTCAATGCGATATCACGGTGCATTGACAATGCTTTCCATATACACTTTTATATTTTACTTTACAGCACAACAATTCCTGTATTAAAATGTATAAATATATTTATATATTATTTGTAATACAATTTTGTCCTTTTAATATTAACAGTCAGATATATAAACTGTACCTTTAAAACTCAAGTACATGCACAGAACAACATGAGCATTTATAGCAAATAAACAAATGTAAATGTCGAGAGAGTTCTTACACCCCTATGATTGGTCACAAGCTCAACAGGAAGGGCTGCGATTTTGTTCTAACGCTCTGGTGCTGTTTACCGATGGTAAACAATGATAAACGGCAGCGGCGATCACAGCTGATCCATGATAGACGCAAACACACATGCAGTGAACTCCTCAGAGTTTCTGTGTTTTTAGGTAGTTGGAGTGTTTAAATTACTCGTGCTCGCCATAGTAAACTACCGCAATATTGCGCATATGACATAAATGACATCAGTACCTAATAAACAGTTATGATCTATTACTGAACTGATACTGAGTTGTCTGCATCTGCATCGCGGTGCACCGAAGAAACAATTTTGACACCCCTAATAAATGAAATAATGACTAAAAATGATATGGTTGTTAGAATGTTTTTTTTGTGTTGTCAATATGCTCGTGTTTATATAGGCCTATTGTTATGTGCACAACGTTTGTATATTTATAACCACCTCTGAGGAATTTAAGGGTTGTGAGTCATAGGCATTGTTATTTTGGGGGCCGCAGGCTGAAACGTTTGGGAACCCGTGTACTAATCAACAGCCAATAAAGCAGACATGACAAAGAAACAGTACTATCACTGAGCAAAAATGATAAATCCAGCTTATAAAAATTGTTTTTAATTTGCAGTGTATAGAGGATGTTCATTTTTGACTGAATCAGTAAACATTATTCTACAATTTCTCTCAAGGGCCCAGAGTTTGTGAGGAAGCACATCCTAAACAAACACGGGGACAAGATTGAGGAAGTAAAGAAAGAGGTGGTGTTTTTCAACAACTTCCTAATGGATGCTAAAAGACCGTCCATCCCTGAGATGAAACCACCACCCCATCCAGGCCCAGGACAGGGTAAAGCATCTGGAAATCTGCTGCATTCAGGACTGAAAGCTGTTGATGTGAAATGAACATTGGGTTTGCTTTAATTGTTTTAGGAGTGCTTTCACCCGGAGGTCTTCCCTTCCCGCCGCAGGGTCCTCAAGGTCTCATGGGTTTTGGTCAGCCCAGACCTCCGCTTATGGGTTATGGAGGTGAGTGTTGGTTAAACTAGTAGATTCAGGATGAGATTTACGAAGATATAAAGAGCTTTCTATATTTGTGTTTCCACATGCCAGGGCTTGCAGTCTTACAAAGCCTGAAGATATCACAATATTAGTTTCTTTGTTGAATTTTAAAAATATATAAATGTCCCATTGCTACTTTAATTGAATGTCATCCTTACACATTTCTCCAATTTTGAACAGGTGGTCCTCCGTATCCCCCTAACCAATATGGTGGAGGCAGAGGCAACTATGATAACTTCCGTGGACAGGGCGGATATCCTGGAAAACCCAGAAACAACCGGTAAGTTGGATTAAAATGGAATATTGATTATTGTTGCAGTTGGAAATTTAAGTGCAAGCCTCTGGTAGACAAAAATGGCAATGTTATAAATGCAAAACAAAATGAAAACAACTGAAACGAAAACACAAAGGCCCGGCGGTTTCAAACCACAATTTCAAGCGTCTGCACACATTTAAAAAGTCTAAATGTCTTAAATTTAAAAAACAAAATTTTAGGCCTTAACTCTTAAATTCACTTAAATAAATACTTTTAAACAGGTCTTAATTTTTGAGTAGTAAAGCTAATCAAACAGGCCAGCACTCCAATAATCCATCTCAAAACTATTCATACAGTTGAAGTCAGAATTATTATCCCCCCTGTTTATTTTTTTCCCAGTTTCTGTTTTACTGAGAGATTTTTCTTCAACACATTTCTAAACATAATAGTTTTAATAACTCATTACTAAAAACTGATTTTCTTTATCTTTGCCATGATGACAGTAAATAATATTTGACTAGATATTTTTCAAGACACTAGTATTCAGCTTAAAGTGACATTTAAAGGCTTAACTAGGGTAATTAGGTGAACAAGGCAGGTTAGGGTAATTAGGCAGGTTACTGTATAATGATGGTTTGTTCTGTAGACTATTGAGAAAAAAAAAAAGAAAATCTGCTTAAAGGGGCTAATAATATTGACCTTAAAATGGGTTTAAAAATAAAATAAAAACTGCTTTTATTCTAGCCAAAATAAAACTAGTAAGACTTTCTCCAGCAGAAAAAAAAATATTATCAGATTATCTGTGAAAAATTCCTTGCTGTTAAACAAACATCATTTGGGAAATATTTTTAAAAAAGAAAAAAAATCAAAAGGGGCTAATAATTCTGACTTCAACTGTATATTTGTTTTATCGCAAAGAGATACAGTTCACAACAGCTGTTGGACAAGTTTACAGCAAAATCTCTTAATTAAATTCTAAAGCAGAAAACTAAAGCAACTAAAACTAAAGCAACACATCCCTTACATGATCTTCCATTGATGCAAAAACTATTTACAAAAGTAAATGGGCCATTAGAAGAAAAAAAATCCTTAGTGTTTAGTCTTGTTTAAGTCTAAAATTTCATTTGTGATGGTCCTTAGTCTTAAGTTTGACTTAGAGAAACCTGCTGAAACCCTGATCTGAAGAAACTATTATGAATGAACAGGTGTAACAGTTGCTTAGATTATTGCACGTTAGATTGTTAATTGGTGTTTATATCCTAAGAATTGTTCAGCACCGGCAGTGCTAATATTTACGTGCAAACCTCAGGTGTACAAATATATTGTGCAAAAATTGCAATGTAATAAATACAAAATATTAAAACTGAAAAAATCACAAAGGTCTGGCTGTTCACCATTTCAAGCATCTTCTGCATGTGTGAAGAAGCTGTTATGAATGGCTATCTTAAGAATTGATCAGTACTGTCGGTGCCAATAAGCCTCGTGTGTCAACACTGAGCTTTTTGATATCACACAGAATAAAATTTAAGACACATTTATAGTGAAGAATGTTGAACTAAAAAAACATGCAACACAACCAATGTCCATCCTTAACAGTGCTGAATATACATATAAAGTGTGAAAAACCTCAAAACATGAATAATATCAACACTTACATCAGGTCCCCGCTAACAACACTACCAAAACACAATTTTACAACATCAATAACTTATACCTATTAATAAACCAAATATAACAATATTTTATATTTTCATTGTTATATAGATGCTTATTTTCTGATTTAGTTGGATCTGTTTCTGGGAAAGCATTTGCTGATAACTTTAGGCGTGACTGTTTTCTCTCTTCACAAAAATGTCGAGGTGATGTCTACCAGATGTTTTTTAATCACATATGAAACATTTTAAAAATAGCTTAAAAGGGATTTTTTTTATTTATATGGCTTAAACTACATTGTAAGATGTTTAACTGATCATATTATTAACATGGTGCCACTTTCACACAGTGGAAAAAGTTAATGGAAGAGATTTAAGCAGATTTCAAAATAGACACAATCTTCTTTAGGGGGTGAGATCGATTGCATCTTAAGACCTCTGAAATGCAAATCATTTTAAGAATTAAGGCTTTTCTTTTTATACTATGTAGTTAAAGACTTTTAATCCATGGGCACCCTGGTCCTATAAATAAAGGTTAAAACAAAAAAAGGTTTTAATAAGTATAATAATAAAAAGAATTGTTCACAAACTGTAATGCACAGTCAGTGTTGGATAAGGCAGTGGAATTATAAGATGCATTATTTTGGTATGTGTTCTTAGGCCCAATCCCAATTCTACCCTTTAACCCTACCCCTTACCCCTACCTCTTCATTTGCACATTCATGTGAAGGGATAAGGGTGTCCCAATTTTCTTTAGCTCTAAGGCATAGGGCTAAGGGGAAGGGCTAGATACCCCTTGAAATAGATTTTACAGGTCAACACTCGAAGCCAAGAGGTAAGAAAATTTCCCTGAATACACCATCTACAACAGCAGCATGTCTGCACACGGACGTCAGTAGATGCACAAATTAGTATATATTGTCATTATTATGAATTTTTACAACAAACAAGAACTAAATTAAATGTAACTATCTGTAATCGCTAATAATAACTCCTGTACAGCAGCCCCACAACATTCTGTCACCCGATAACTCTCCAATCCCCTGTCAGAGAAGTCTAGTGTTTGGGAATGAGCTTTTACAGTGTCTGCTATAATGTTGATTTCTTCAGCATAGATTAACATAGCCACGGTGTAAACACACAGTACAGTTACCATCTTATTACCACATTGTATGGTTATGATAACATGATATACACCTTTAGTGATTTCCTGAAAATAAACACCAAAAAATAACACAACTGGAATAACTCCAGCAGTCACAATCATCTGATCTCATATGAAGCAAGAGATCGCGATGGCGTGTGCAGGTGCTGTTCCATTTCTTCCTCTTCACACTCTGTTTCAAGGGCCGAAGGGGATGGAGTACAAAAATAGAATTGGGATTGGGCCAAAGTGTCTAATGTATAACACATTATAAGGCAATTTTATGACGTAAATGGATAAAATTGAATTAAACGACTGTCTTTTTCTTTTGTTTTTTGTCCAGAGTGATGCGTGGAGATCCTCGCAACATCATCGAGTATCGTGATTTAGACGCACCCGATGATATGGATTTCTTTTAGAGCTCAAGTTTTAGTCTCTACATTTTAACCTGTTTTTTTTTTTTACGGTTGTCCTTCATTTTCTCATGTTTGCATTCATTCCAGAAGCTGCCCGCTGCCGTCTCCTTTCACATGTATTACAGTAGCCAAGCTTCACTTTGTGTTCAATGTCATTACGTACTCCATGTCATAGCGTGAGCGTGTGCTTTGTGGCCTTTTTTTTCCTCCAATAAAACTTTAACTTGGATGCATTGTGTGTACTGTGGCAGTTTTTCATCTTTAATAAAATCGATATTAATAATTAACATACTTGGGTAAAAAATATTTTAATTTCTGTTTTTAAATGTTAACAACATTGATTGTGCCTATAAAAGTAAACAGAACTGCAAAAGGGTATAAAACTTAAAATCGGGATTTTTTTTATTTGCACTTTGGAAAACTTAACATCAAAGTCAATAAAGATATATTTTGAAGATTAAAATGGAGTCTGCTCCACAACTACAATAAAGTACATAAGTAACTGAACATAATAGATGTAAAGAATCTGTGTTTGCTTCATCTGTTGGGTCTACTTACTAGTATTTTACTTCGGAATGCAAACGAGTGTTTGCACTGTACTCCATTTGATTTATTATGAACAAAATCATGCACTTAAAACAATTATTCATACACAAATGCAATAAATCATAATCAAAAAACATTTGCTTATCCATAAACTTAAATGATTTTTAACATTTTTAACATTTAATCAGTTGTAGATATTATTGAGCTCTGTTCTTACATGCAGTTCTCACAGACACACAAACACATAGCATGAAGTATTCTGAACACACAAACTAAGTAGATGCCTAAAATCTTTTTAACTTAATGGATTTAGGTTCATTTTAACTACACCGAGAGAGCGAGCTCTCAATATAAACCCATCAGAGTAACATTACCCTATTTTATGCTTACGAGATCTGTTGTGGATAAAGTCTAAATTATAATTGGGTAACACTTTATTTTGATGGTCCGTTTGAGTATCAGTAGACTAGAGATGCGCGGTTGGCGGTTACAGGGGGGATCGGGGGGATGACGTGATGAGAAATAATATTTTATTAAATTCGGGCGGGTGGCGGGCGGTTGTACCAAAAAAATTTTAGTTCAGTCAATGAGCATGAGTAAATGAGTTGTGCTTCCATAAAAAAAAGTGTCGCATTGCAATTAGTTTTCTTTCACAGGACTTTTCAGGGCTCAACACAATAAGGATTTACTTTTTTTTTTCCTCTGGCCTCACTAAACGAATTATTTCCTTGTCGCAAATTTTAAATAATGTGTCAAAACAAGCAAAACACTGCTGTACACATACTCTTTATTCATCAAAACATTGGACATTTAAAAAATATATATTCTCACGCATCTAAAACTCAGCAGAGTGATCCGTTCTGGCTCAAGATCCCAGATCAGCAGTTAACTCCGCACACAACAAAATATTAAAGCAATGTTATTGTAAAGGATGATTGTTAAACTATATTAACAAAAATAAAAGCAAGCAAATGGAAATAGGTGAAAAACATTCTGTGCGCGATAATGAAAGGATTAATAATTTGTTCAGAGAATGGTTAAAGCGAAAGCGGCAACAACTGCTGCTGCTTACAGAGAATCTGGAGCCCTTGAAGGACTGTGGGTGCACGAGCATCACTCTAGTTTCGTTTCCAGGCACGGTTGCTTCGAGTGACGAAATGGCACAGGACACTCAAGCGCATCAAATCATCTGTGCGCGCGACACTAAAGCCCTCGTCAGTGAGTGAGGAGAGCCTGTCTTGGGAAAAGCTGTTTTTGTCAGTCGTGCTGCTTCTCGATTCTAAGATCACATTTGTACGCATATTGACAAACTGCCATAAACTAACGGTCTAATCCAGGTATGGGCAAACTTAATCCTCAAGGGCCGGTGTCCCTGCAAAATATTTATTCAACACTGATTAAACACACCTAAACATACTAATCAAAGTCTTCAAGATCACTCGAAAGCTACAGGCTAGAAAACTAATAGAAACTAGTGCTACACACAGGAGCAGTTTGAGGACAAAAGACAAATGTATGAAATACAACATGAACCATGTCTCCAGCAGTTAGAACTTAATATTAATTCTGTTGAATTATTAGAAAATTATACACATCCAAAGGGTAAACACGTCATTGATGTTGTGCATTCGTCTTCTAATAACTGAACGGCACATTATCGTTTATTCAACGACTCTCACTTCCTTAATTGGGTGTATTTTTAAATGTAAAAAGTAAAGCTCAGCACAACGGCAGTATTTTGTTCACTCAGCGAAATAATTGTAGACCCTCTTTCACTGGAAATACTGTTCTAAATGATGAAAGGGAATTTCCAGACAGACATAAGACGTACACACGACAGACGTGGGCCTGTGTCCAAAAACACAATATACTACTATTATAAGCATGCATTCTATTTTCTCAGACTCTTTTTAAAAAATCAGTTTTATATTTATCATTTATATATTAGTTGTATATCATTAATCTATTTTATAAGCTTTTAGCCTGCCTCTTAACACTAGAGCAGCCCAGGAAAAAAAAACACAGTTAGGTTCCTTGGTGTTACATGTCTGGGGGGGTGTTGCTCTGTTTTCTCCTCCCCTTTCTGTTTTATTGGCTGTCTGCTGTTCTCCTAAAATCTAGGTGTTGCGATTGGCTGGCGGAGTTCTCCCGAGTGGACCAATCAGAAGAGGATGGGGGTCATTTAAGCGCTCCAGTAACGACTCGTCACATTTACAGACCGATTGTTGGGAAATGTTAAAGGTTTATTAAATATTATTTAGGGAAATATAAAAATTTTCATTTATTTATTCATTTTCTTTTCGGCTTAGTTCCTTTATAAATCTGGGGTCACCACACATTTATAAAGCTGCAACCCAGTACTGGGAAACATCCATACACTCTCATTCACACTCATACACTACAGCCAATTTAGTTTATACAATTCCCGTATTGACCCTATTCTCTGCGTATGAGCGGGCGCAGCCATGCAAGTCTTTTTCTAGTTCCGCTGTCATTCACTTTTATTCATTTTTAGACATTAAAAACAGCTCGTTCTGCTGCTTGATGTTGCAAACTGATGTTTGCTTTTATAATATTCAGCTTTGTCTGTGTAGTCGTGCAAACACTTGTTTGTAGAGCGAGTAGTTTCACCATTTTCTGCCGTATATTACTTCTAGTCATTTCTCCCATAGACGACTGAATCAGAAGTTCAGTGCGACTTCAGCATTGAAGAATAAGCTCAACACCTCACAAATGAAGAGATCTGACCAGATACTCAGTCTGCTGATAATAACCGAGTCAGCAGCTGTGTGTTATTACACAAATACATTAACATACTGCTTACATTTATGGCTTACTTATGTCAACACCAACCTTACAAGATGTAACTGTTTATTTACAGTATGTCTCAAAAGTGAGTACACCCCTCACATTTCTGCAAATATTTATTTATATCTTTTCATAGAACAACACTGCAGAAATGACTCTTTGACACAATGAAAAGGAGTCAGTGTAAAGTTTGTTTAGCAGTGTAAATTTAGTGTCCCCTCAAAATAACTAAAAATACGGCCAATAATAGCTAAACCCTTGGCAACAAAAGTGAGTACACCCCTAAGAGAAAATTGAAAAGTTAATATTTTGTGTGGCCATCATCTTTTTCCAGCACGGCTTTAATTCTCTTGGACATGGAGTTGACCAGAGCTTCACAGGTTGCTACTGGAATCCTCTTCCACTCCTCTATCACAACATCACCAAGGTGGTGGACGTTTGACACCTTGTGCTCCTCCACCTTCCTTTTCAGGATGCCCCAGAGGTGTTTTAAGGGGTTTAGGTCTGGAGACATGGTTGGCCAGTCCATCACCTTTACCCTGAGTCCTTTTAGCAAGCCAGTGAGGTGTATTTGGGGTCATTATCATCCTGAAACACTGCTTTATGGCCCAGTTTCCGGAAGAAGGGGATCATGCTCTGCTTTAGTATGTCACAGTACTTGTCAGAACTCATGTTTCCCTCATTGAATTGTAGCTTCCCAATGCCAGCAGCACTCATGCAGTCCCACATGATGACACTCCCACCACCATGTTTAATGATAGACAAGACACACTTGTCTTTGTACTCCTCACCTGGTTGCCACCACACACGCTTGACACTATCTGAACCAAATAGGTTTATCTTGGTCTCATCAGACCACAGGACATGGTTCCAGTAATCCTGGTGCTTAGTTTGAATGTCTGCGGTAAATTGTTTGCGAGCTTTCTTGTGCATCTTTAGAAGAGGCTTTCTTTGAGGACAACCATGCAGACCAATTTGGTGCAGTGTGCAGCGGTCTGCATGGTGTCTGCATGGTGTACGGTCTGAGCACTGACAGGCTGACCTCCCATCCCTTCAATACCTGAAGCAATGCTGGAAGCACTTATCCGTCTGTTTTTCAAAGACAATCTTTGGATGTGACGCTCAGAACGTGCACTCAGCTTCCTTGGCTGACCATGGCGAGGCCTGTTCTGAGAAGAACCTGTCCTCTTAAAGCATTGAATGGCCTTGGCTGCAGCACAGTTTCAGAGTGTTGGCTATCTTCTTATAGCCTAGGCTTTATGCAAAGTAACAATGTGTTTTTTCAGGTCTTCTGAGAGTTGTTTGTCATGAGGTGCCATGTTGAACTTTCAGTGGCCAGGTTGAGAGAGTGGACGAGCTTTTATACCAAATTTAACTCACCTGCTATCTGGAAACACGTGAGACAGTGTAAAACAAATGAGTCACATGCCACAGGGGAAGGAAAATGACTAATTGTGCTCAATTTGTACATTTTCACTTAGGGGTGTACTCACTTTTGTTGCCAGGGGTTCAGCTATTATTGGCTGTATTTTTAGTTATTTTGAGGGGACACTAAATTTACACTGCTAACCGAACTTTACACTGACTCCTTTTCATTGTGTCAAAGAGTCATTTCTGCAGTGTTGTCCTATGAAAAGATATAAATAAATATTTGCAGAAATGTGAGGGGTGTACTCACTTTTGTGACATACTGTATATATTTACTTACATAATATAAAGGCTGCGTGGCTACAGGACCTTCCTAAACCAGCGATGCTCGAATATCCTGTAGTCTCCACTGATCCCTGCTTACTAAGTAGCCCCCTCGCTGAGTGGCATGGACTGCTGGACTGGCTGGGGGGCACATTTGCTTTTAATAAGACCAAATCCCCCTCACTGTGTATTAGAACACCACCAACTTTCACACTGTGTAAATACTGGTAGGCCTCGCTACTGTTATAAGTCTTCATAAACGCTCCATCTACTCCTCGTGACAGGACAAAGTGATTAACAATATCCCCGTAAGTTGCCTCTGGCTCATATCGTCTAGACACATTAACGGTAAAGATGGATGGGGCAATATGAGACCATCTGATGGCTGCCGGGAGGTTTCACCATACTCCCAGCTCAAAACAATTACTGATCTAGCATTATATGCCGTTTTTCTAAACTTACAGCTAACTATACATTATGTAATGTCTTTCCGTCATCTGATGTACTGTGTCAGCGTACGGGAAGTTGGATGACAACTTGCGAAAGAGTGAAGTGTTAAAAGTGGGTGGAGCGGAATAAGGTCAATAGCCCATGTGTTTGGACTGTGGGGAAAACTAAAGCACCTGGAGGAAACCCACGGCAAGACGGGCAGAACATGCAAACTCAGAAATGCCAACTGCAGTCGAGGCTCGAACCAGTGACCTTCTTGTTGCGAGGCAACAGCACTACCCACTGCGCCACCATGCAGCCAGTGGATATTTTAAAATATCAAAACTATTTTGGAGGGAAAATATAAGAGGCACATTTTTTGAAAGAAAATATTTTGCAATGTATTACAAACCTTTATTTTTCTCTCTAATAATCAACAAAATATTGTCATTGTCTGTCTTTAATAAAATATACTTGCATCAAAAATAAGAAGGTTTATAGCAATACATTTCTATTTGAATCTTTTCTTTTTCTCAGTAAGAGAAAACTTAGAATCTTCCCAGCCAGGATCTGCTTTAAATATATCAGTTCCTCACAATGATGTGGAAGTAAATTCTTTGAAAGGAACATTCTTTTAGATATTATTGAAGGAGGGTGTTGGTTTCATTTATTAATTATAGGAAGCGATCGACTGCTAGTTTTGCTCCCCTGCTCATCTCAGAACATGGAAATGCATAGCTCAGAAGAATACATGAAAATGGAGATGGAGTGTGAAACCAAGCAATCTTTTCGGAAAGGTTTGGAATATTCACATTGCATACTATCTTATACAAAACAAAAGTGGTAAAGAGCTAAAGAAACTAACCAATTTTTCAAACAATAAATTAATAAGGTTTTAAATCTTATGTAAATTATAAGCCTTGCATTTACAATATTTGAATGTCTTGACAAACTTACTATTTTATTTTTTACTAATGATTATGAATACAATTATGAATGGATTATGTGTAAAAGTCCTAATTGTGGTAATAAATGTTTTGCAATATTGCTGATTTGAACAAACCAATATTAAACACCTGCACTACAGAAATATTTCTAAGTGTTTGGACATATGTGACACCAGAAATTGACATTTCAACATTGTTTCATGACATTAAGAATATTAATTATGGCTGTTTTTGTTTTCTGCAGGTCCATGTAGCAGACAAACTGGCACCTTTGTGCTTGTAGGAACTGTGTGCATGATTATTTTCTTGGTGTTGATTTCTGTCATAGGTAAGTCGATTAACTTTCCGTATTTTGTGATTTACAACTTTTCCCTGTTTATTAACAGATATGAATTGCATTATGGTATCTTGATTTCTGTTCTGTCAACATTCTGTCACTGAAAATTCAACTTAGCAATTTAACAAAGTGACTTTTATTTACATTTTTTAGTTGAAACAATGTATTATTTAAGAATGTGCTTAACTATTTAACAATGTGCTTTTGTAGTATAGGTAGTCATGTTTCAATTATTTTGCATTTCTTTGGCTAAAGACGAAATGTCAAGCTCACTAGAGAATCTAAAGAACTTAATGTTGGAAACGCGATCAATGTGTTCGATCTATCTCTTCCTCATAAACTTTCTTTAACCCTCGTGTACTGTTCAAATTGACTACCCTTTGGTTGTGTTGGTGGCTCTTTTTGTTTCATTGACTTCCATTATATCAAAATCATGACACCAAATGATCATGCATTCCAGGAAAGAGGTAAAATTTGTAGTTTTTACTGTTGATTATAAGTTTAGCGTTAACCCTTTAGATAGGCCTGGCTTTTATATGGAGTTCTGTGGGGTAAAACAGCAGATTATAATGTGTGTGTGTGTGCAGAAATACACTTACTATGTTTACTATGTTAACAAACTTCAGCTAGTTCAAAATGCCGCTGCTAGAGTGCTTTCTAGAACAAAGAAATATGATCATATTACTCCAGTTCTTTCAGCATTGCATTGGCTCTCTATTAAATATCGTATAAATTTTAAAATCTTACTGACTACCTACAAAGCCCTGAACGGCTTGGCTCCCCAGTATTTGCTGGAGCTCCTGGTTTATTATAGCCCATCACGTCCTCTACGCTCAATTAATTCTGGACAATTGATTATTCCCAGAATATAAAAATCACCTGTAGGCGGTAGATCTTTTCTTATCGGCACCTAAACTCTTGAACAGCCTTCCTAGCACAGTTCGGGAAGCAGACACACTCTGTCAGTTTAAAACTAGGTTAAAGGCACATCTCTTAGCATTAGCATACACATAAAACACAAGTGCTTTGGAATCCAAATCCTCTAAAGCAGATATCACCAAACGGCGGACCTCGGTCCTGATCCGGACCAAGATAAGCTTTTGTCCGGACCGGTAATTTGTGATAGAGAAATGCCCCAAAATACATAATCCTAAAGCACCGTTTGATCTATGCCTGGACGGCGGGCACAACAGCTAAACCAGTGATTACGACAGTTGCCAGCCATTTACTGTAAATTTAGCGTAACGTAACGTGATCTATACCTACGCGGCGTATAGATCACGTTACGCTAAACCAGTTTGAAAAGTAATCTGGAAAAATAAAAACAGCTAGAGTGGAGTACTGTAGATATGGCATGCTCAAAGGTGAGAAAAGTTGATGCAGAAAATAGGACTTTTAAAAGTGAATGGACAGATCGGTATGGATTTATCCTTCCAACTGGTAGTGTAAAACCTTTATGTCTCATATGCTGTGAAATGGTGGCGCTAGTCAAAAGCGGCAATATTAAGCGTCACTACGAAACCAAACACAAGCTTTTTGAACAGACTTATCCATTGAAATCTGAAGTGAGAGCGCGGAAGATAAACGAGCTAAGAGTCCAGTACGACAGATCAACCCGACTCATTACACACTCTTTTACTGCACAGCAGCGTGTGCATGAGTGTTCACTGCGAATTGCATGGATTTTGGGACAGCATAAAAAATGCTTCAACGATGTGACGGCTGTGAAGGAGTGTTTGAGTGCCGCTGCAGAGACGCTGCTTGAAGGTAAACAAAAAGACGAACTATGTGACAAAATCAAACAAATTCCAATGTCAGCTACATCCACAATCAGGAAATCTGAAATATTAGCAGCTGATGTCTTGTCACAGCTTGAGGAAGCTATGCAGAATGCAGATTGCTTATCATTAGCCATGGATGAGTCCACAGATGTCACAGATAATGCCCAACTTTTGGTCTATGTGAGATTTTTTCACAAACAAAACAAAGAGATCTGTGAGGACTTGCTGGGTGTGAGGGCACTTGAGACACACACAAGAGGAGAGGACCTATATGACACCGTTAAGGAGATGCTGATAAAGAGGGGTATTGATCCGAAAAAGGTGATCTCAGTCACTACAGATGGTGCCCCAGCCATGGTAGGAAGAGAGAAGGGGGCTGTAACCCGAATGAAAAAAGACAACCCAGATCTCATTGCATACCACTGTATAATCCATCAGACTGTTCTGTGTGCGTCTCTGAAGGAAGAGTTCCACGAAGTAATGAGCACCATGATGAAAATAATCAACTTCCTCCGAGCATCTTCGTCTCATCAACATCGTCTCCTGAAAGATTTTCTGAGAGAAGTTGAGGCAAATGCAAACGACCTCCTGTTACACAACAATGTAAGATGGCTGAGTAAAGGGAATACATTAGCTCGCTTCTGGTCAATTCGGAATGAAATAAAAATGTTTTTACAACAGCTGACGAGTCAGAGGGCCACTCCGTTTTTAATGTTTTTACAAAATGAGCACAATATGGACATGGTGGCATTTTTGGTCGACATCACAACACATCTTAATGAGCTTAACTTAAAGCTTCAGGGACCAAACAACTTAATCTCTGATCTGATGGCAGCAGTCCGCTCCTTCCAGAAAAAGCTGGAAATTTTCAAAGTTGATCTTCAAGAAGAGTGCACACACTTCCCAAGAGTAAAGGAGCAGATTCAAGATGACAGAGACAAGTTTCTTTACACTGACTTCATCGAAAAGTTGATGAGAAACTTTAGTCAAAGATTTGACAGCTTCACCCTGGGAAAACACCACCTCTTGCTGATCCAGAGATGTCAGGGAATTTTCAAAAGTAAGTTTTTTTACATTTTGATTTTCATTTTTATAAATTAGGTTTGTTTTTCATATATTTAATTGTTTGTTATTATACAGGAGGCAACACAAACATTCAAGTGGGCACATCCTGGTTCTCTACAACTGCAGCTCACTGATCTGCAAGCAGATGTTGCACTTGGGGAGCATTTTAAAGCAAGTGACCCTGCTACTTTCTGGCAACAAATTGTGCCTGAGGCTGCTTACCCTGATCTTACCAAGGTAGCCCTGCACACCTTGACCATGTTTGGATCGACTTATAACTGTGAGTCAGCATTCTCCGTCATGAACAATATAAAAAACAAGCACCGTTCCAGGCTGACCAACGAACATCTTCACATGTGTATGAGAATGGCACTAACCACATTCAAACCCAGATTCAAGCTGCTGACAGAGCAGTCACACGCACATTTCTCTCACTAAGAAAAAAAATCTGAACCTCAAAAAGAATGTAAAAACTGACTGTTAAAGAGAGTGCATATGTTTAAAAGGCTTGTTTTTGTTTTATGTTACCAAGAAGCTTCTTCCATTATTACTTGAAATTAAGCTTTACTTTGCACATATTATGTTTATTGAAAAGTTGGCATCAAATGCCTCTTCAGCTGTTTAAAAAAAATATTATTGTTGTTTAAACTGTGTTATGACAGCAGAGAAGAGAATACAAAAAAACTTTTTTGCACTTTTTCAAGACAAAGCACCTTTGATTTTATTATTATTTAGAAATAATTACATTTGTTGTAATACAGGCCTGAAGTTGCCTCTGTTTGCCATATGCTTCATAATGTGAACATAAAAATAAATATTGAAGTGAAAATGAAATATACAGTGTTGACGTTGATGTGGGATGCATGAGATTTCATAAGGTTCGGACCTTGTTGTGGAAGAAATTTTAGTAACTGGACCCATTGAAATTTTAATTGATTACCCCTGCTCTAAAGGATTGTTATTCTGCATTATTTAGGGCAACCGGAGCTGGGAACACTCCCCAAAAGACATTATAATTTGAATGGCATCTGCGCTCATGTTAGTCTGTTTTTTATTATTCCAGAGGTTTCCATAATCCTGGACCAGGCCGTTTCCTGAGCAGCTGCTGTGGTGGTCATGGAGGAGTGAAGAGCATGAGACCGATCCCTGTAAGACGATCCCTGTGACAGACGAGTCCTCGCATTGTTCCCGAAGGGCCAGCCTGTTCACCAGTCGGTGACCCACCTGTGGTCCCTCTGTGATGGACGTCCAGCGTTGTCCAGCCCTGGCGCCATAGACTGCAGCTCTGCACAAGACGTCTGGCCATAGGGGAAATGGTCGTGCCCAACTGAGCCTGGTTTCTCTCGAGGTTTTTTAATTCTTCACTTTCGCCAATTGGTGAAGTTTTTTCCTCGCCGCTGTCGCCTCTGGCTTGCATGGTTCGGGACTTGTAGGGCTGCGCATCGATGGATTAATCTTCAGTGTTTGGACTCTCGGCAGTGATTATTAAACTATGCTGAAATGAACTAAACTGAACTTCAACTCTGAAAACTGGACTGACACTGTTTCAATCTACTATAATCCATGTGAAGCTGCTTTGACACAATCTACATTGTAAAAGCAATATACAAATAAAGATGAATTGAATTGAACTATGTTCTGAGAGATGAGGGGCATATTTTTAACATATCAAGGTCATTGCACAAAGGTCTTAAACACACACACTATACTTCATATAATAGGCAAAAACTAAGCTTTTTTTGCACTGTAACTGATACAAGGTTTCTGCAGATATTATGTCAAATGTATAACTTTTTAAGACCATTAAGCGTTAAGACAGAAGGTTAGAGGCAGCATTGAACTACAGGAAAACAAACAAACATCTTAAGGCTGATTTATACTTTCGCCTAGCACCATGTCGCAGACCTCCGTTGACTGCGCACGCACCTCACGAAACGGACAAGGCTTTAATACTTGACGCTGTTTGCTCCTGTGTTTACTGTTGCTTGCCTGATTCAATTTTTTCAATTCACCTTTATTTGTATAGCGCTTTTACAATGTAGATTGTGTCAAAGCAGCTTCACATAGAAGGTTATAGTAAATTGAAAATGTCAGTTTAGTTATTAATGTTTGAGTTCAGTTCAGTTCAGTGTGGTTTAATAATCACTACTTAGAGTCCAAACACTGAAGAGTAATCCATCGATGCGCAGCTCTAGCTGCAGTCTAGGCGCCGGAGGTTGGAGAACTCTAGGCTCGTCTGTCCTTGGAGGGTCACAGGAATCCATCTCTTGCTTGCTACTCCGCCAAGCAGCTGCTCAGGATACAGCGAGGTCCAGGATTATGGAGTCGTCTCGTCGCGGGTCTGGGTCGCATCCGTGGCGCTGCATAGTCTCTGGGGGCCTCGGGATGAGTATCCCCAGTTGGAAATAGACCATTCTTAATATACCTGCATTTGGATGTGTGTATGTCTTGGTCCTCCCGATTCAACGACCCACCTCATAAAAACTAGATGTTACGAAAAAGCAATATGATGCGGCTAAATATCAACTTTGATTTAAATTGCCCTGGGAGTAAGTAAATTATTCTGCTGTAGAGCCTAAAAATTGTGCTATTGATATGACTGTAATTTAACATAGCACAACCTCTAATGTTTAATTGATTAAATCAGAAATGTTCAGCTACATCATATCTTAAATGAAAAATATTTGTTTTAATTACATATTAAACTGAATACAGGGAGTGCAGAATTATTAGGCAAATGAGTATTTTGACCACATCATCATGTTGTCTTACATCAAGCTGTATAGGCTGGAAAGCCTACTACCAATGAAGCATATTAGGTGATGTGCATCTCTGTAATG
>CAIGQQ010007036.1:738344-756133 GCA_903798035.1 Danio albolineatus
TATCCTCCTAAAATAGCTCAAACTAAAAACAAACTAAAAACTACTTCAAAAAAACATTCAGCTTTGATATTATTGAGTGTTTTGGGTTCATTGAGAACATGGTTGTTGTTCAATAATAAAATTAATCCTCAAAAATACAACTTGCCTAATAATTCTGCACTCGCTGTATAAATTAAATGATTCTCTAGGCACTGCAAAAATACATTTAAAATGCATCTATATATTAAACAAAATGTTGCCGTTCTGTATTTAAAAAGCATATCAAAAGTGAGTTTATGCTTTAAATATGAAACCATATCTACCAATGAGTTAAGAAACATAATTGATAATAAAAGTGATGTGTATTTAAGGCCATTTACATATTTTTAGAGAGAAAAAGCAAAATCTTACTTAAATTTTCAAAAAGATCAAAATTCACCAAAGCATGCTGTTTTTCAGTAGGCTAGATCTAACATGCAAACTAATACAGCATCAATGCATACATTAATTTTTTTTAAAATACCTTTTGTATATAGCAGCATAAAGTTGCCTAATGAAAGCATTCTGACATGACAACAACCGACAAACATACACTATTATGTAAGATTGGCAATCTTATCTCTATTCGTAAAACTATTAACCATCATCGTTAACAGCTGAATGCGTATTATCAATCAGTTTTAAAGCGTTTTGTGTATTTTTAGCACATGATGTACTCATGAAACGAAATTTTTTAGCACCTAAATATTTGTTTTGTACTAAGCTAGACCTTTAACATTTGCAAAAGTTAGTCATTTTTTATTAAGTAGAGATAACTTAGCGTGAATAAATTGAAACTAGTGGTCAAGCCACAATAAAGGGAGAAAATTGAACCATGGGTTAGGGTTAGGGTTAGGGTTAGGGTTAGTTACAAACCACAGTAACCTTGTGAGGGAAGTCAATAATCTATTGTAAGTCAAAATATGAGGTTGACACCGTACGTAAGGACGTACCCTATTTATTGGAACTGAAAGTGCTGTGAATCACATAAATACATCCTGTCATGCTGCCGTTTAAGGGGCGTTGCTCTGAAAAAGAACTACTAGAGAAAGGGATGTGTGCTTCTGGATCTTCACTTGGAAGCAAGCAACTGCAAAGGGTGCACTCATGATGCAGTTTGAGAAAAACGGTAGCTCTGAAAACATCATGAAAATGGACTTGGAATCTGATGAGATGTCCTTTCGCAAAGGTTTGCTACATTTAATAATATTCAAATGTATCATCTCTAATATATGAAATAATCGATGTGTTTGAGTCTTTTAGTTCGAGGTAAAACCTAATTCCCACATTAAAATAGTGGGAATAATATAGTGTTTTTAAACCATACTATAGTAAAGTACACTACTGTGATTATTATAGTATTTACAACACTTTGTTAATGAATGCTCCAGCACACTGTAGTATTAACTATAGTGGACTGATAAACTAGGGGTGGCACGGTGTCTCACATCAAAAGGTTGCTGGTTTGAGTCCTGGCTGGGTCAGTTGGCATTTCTGTGTGGAGTTTGCATGTTCTCCTCGTGTTGGTGTGGGTTTCCCCCACAGTCCAAACACATGCGCTATACTGTAGATTAAACTAAATTGTCTGTAGTGTGTGTGAATGAGTGTGTATAGGTTTTTCCTAGTTATGGGTTGTGGCTGGAAGGACATCCGCTGCGTAAAACGTATGCTGGCATAGTTGGCGGTTCATTCCACAGTGGAAACCTCTGAAATAGAGACTATGCTGAAGGAAAATAAATGGATGAAGTGATAAACTGTAATATATGCTGTAATAGACATTAGTTTTTACTGCAGTCAACTGGTGTAGTATAATAGACTCGAACACTTTTTGCTGTATGAGATGACGGAAAGAAAGAGGAGCGCTGTTATTTTACTGCAGTAAATGAAAATATTGCAAATTGCGATGTTTGTAGAAAGTCTATTCGATACTGTGGCGACACCACAAATCTACACAAACACATGAAACAAAAAAATACGAAAAAGAGAACGCCGAGCTGCAAAAAAGGAGAGAAGAGGAGGCACATCCTCCAGACAGACCCACAGCAGTTCCAGCCCTGAGACAGAGGTCACTGGCCGAGTCGTTTCGGAGAGGCAATGAATATGTAGTTAGCTAGCTACAGTGGTGAAATTAATATTTCAGTTTTATACTGTAGGACGTTCTGTATTAGTTGATGCCAATTTGAAAAAAAAAAAAAGAATATTTTCAGCATTTTAAAATATACATGATTAGAACAGTAGGTTTTTCACCATCTAAAAGAGGATTTTAAGTCAGTTATCTTTTGCTGCAGTGTGTTAGTAGGAAAAAACACTTAAAAACAAACCCCAGACTGAAACAAAGCAAAAAAAATAAAATAAAATCATTGTTCTCTAATAATAAGTTTGTGTTTGCAAATAAAGATTGTTACGATAATATATTTTTTTTTATTTGGCTTAAAAGTGTTCAAAAATTGTATACCTCATTGTATAACTATAGCTGCTTCGAGGGCACTCAACTTATAAATCATCACACACTGTTCTCCCCTACTGTGTTCTTCCTTGAATAGTAAAATGACAGAAGTAAGTTTCGATTCACTCTAAATAAAATGCATTGCTTCCCAAAACGATTGTTGCATTATAAGTATAGAGTGTATTACCGAGAGGTTGGTGTGAAAAGCACCAAAATAAAATAAAATAAAATAAAATAAAATAAAATAAATACAATAAAATAAAGGGTGCCACAGTGGCGTAGTGAGTAGCACGTTCGCCTCACAACAAGAAGGTTGCTGGTTCGAGCCTCAGCTGGGTCAGTTGGCATTTCTGTGTGGAGTTTGCATGTTCTCCTCGTGTTCGTGTGGGTTTCCTCCGGGTGCTCCGGTTTCCCCCACAAGTCCAAAGACATGTGGTATAGGAGAATTGGGCTAAATTGCCCGTATCGTATGAGTGTGTATGGATGTTTCCCAGAGATGGGTTGCAGCTGGAAGGGCGTCGGCTGCGTAAAAACAAATGCTGGATAAGTTGGCGGTTCATTCCGCTGTGGCGACCCCAGATTAATAAAGGGACTAAGCCGAAAAGAAAATGAATGAAAATAAAATAAAATAAAATAAATACAATGTATTAAAATTCTCTCATTGCATTTTATTATGTGCAGGTCATCAATACAGGAGAAAACACAGCATCCTTGTGCTCTTCGCAACAGTCTGCATGATTATTTTCATGGTCATGACTTTTGTCATCTGTGAGTAAATTAAACAAAACACAAATCTGTATTTTTGCTCCTTGAATGCAATGAAAATGTGTTAGAAAATGTAATGCAAAAACCTTGATATTGTTTCATTTGCTGGGTATTTATACTCAATGGTGTTGATATTTACTGGTTACATTTTTTACTGGCAACAAGATCAAATACTAGAGGTGACTGTGCTGTGCAGTTTAGACGTACAACCTTTGCACGGTCAGTCTTCTCAGTTAGAGCCAGTCATTTCTGGAATACAATTCCTACTGATTTAAGGTGCATCACAAATTACTCAACATTTAAATACAAGTTAAAGAAATGGCTAAAAGCAAATCAAGTGAGTAATCATGTGTAAAGAATTTTATGAAATTCTTACTATACGTTTTATCGTACTTAGTTTGTCCAAATAAAGGATTTTAAGTCAAGATCGCTGGTTGTCACCACTGGTGTCCCACAAGGTTCTGTACTGGGTCCACTTCTTTTTATCATATATCTATTGCCTCTTGGTCACATTTTTAGGAAATACAACATCCAATTCCATTGCTATGCTGACGACACTCAACTCTACCTGTCCACTAAGCCTTCCAGCTCTTTTCCTCCTTCCGCTATGAGCATATGTTTAGCTGAAATAAAAATCTGGCTTCCAGCTAACTTTTTAAAATTAAATAGCGACAAAACTGAAGCCCTTCTCATCGGGACTAACAGTGTTTTGAATAAAGCTGACAATTTTACAATAGACATTGACAATAACACAATTCTTCCATCTGTACAGGTAAAGAGTCTGGGTGTCATCTTGTAGCACACTTTCATTTGAAGGTCACATTAACAATATTACGCGTACTGCATACTTCCATCTGCGTAATATCACTCGTCTCCGCCCCTCTCTCACAGCCAATAACACAGCAGTTCTCATCCGTGCATTAGTTACCTCACGTCTTGACTACTGTAATGCACTCCTCTCTGGGCTTCCTTCTAAACTTCTCCATAAACTTCAGTTAGTTCAGTACCATGCAGCTCGTGTCATCACTAGGACTTCATCTCATGAGCACGTCACACCACTTCTCTATCAGCTTCACTGGCGTCCGGTAAAGTTTCGTATTGATTTTAAAACTTCTTTTAACTTTCAAGGCACTTCATAATCTTGCTCCTCACTGTCTCACTGAACTTCTCCATATATATACCCCTTCTCACACTCTTCGATCAGCCGACTCTTTCTCCCTGGTGCCACCTCGCACTCGATTAAGCACAATGGGAGACAGATCCTTTGGCTCTATGACTCTCTATGGAACTCTCTTCCCCTGGACTTAAGGAGCAGTGATAGTCTTCACACTTTTAAATCTCGCCAAAAGACCCATCTTTTTAAGCAGGCTATCTTTTAATATATGTATGTATGTATGTGTATACACTTAAAATGCTTGTTCTGAAATGTTTTATTAATTGTTTTAATTTGTTTCTGTTTTGGCTGTCCATGCTTGTTGTAAGGCGACCTTGGGTGTCTAGAAAGGCGCAAACTACAAATAAAATGAATTATTATTATTATCCTTTTCATTCATTCATTCATTTTCTTCCGCTTTTCCGGGGCCGGGTCACGGGGGCAGCAGTCTTAGGAGAGAACCCCAGACTTCCCTCTCCCCAGACACTTCCTCCAGCTCTTCTGGGGGGATCCCGAGGCGTTCCCAGGCCAGCCGAGAGATATAGTCCCTCCAGCGTGTCCTGGGTCTTCCCCGAGGCCTCCTCCCGGTGGGACATGCCTGGAACACTTCCGTAGGTAGGCGTCCAGGAGGCATCCGAAACAGATGCCCGAGCCACCTCAGCTGACTTCTCTCGATGTGGAGGAGCAGCAGCTCTACTACGAGCTCCTCCCGGGTGACAGAGCTCCTCACCCTATCCCTAAGGGTGCGCCCTGCCACCCTGCGAAGGAAACTCATTTCGGCCGCTTGTATCCGAGATCTTGTTCTTTCGGTCATGACCCAGAGCTCATGACCATAGGTGAGAGTAGGATTGTAGATTGACTGGTAAATCAAGAGATTTGCCTTTCGGCTCAGCTCCTTCTTTACCACAACAGACCGGTACATCGACCGCATTACTGCTGCCGCTGCACCAATCCGCCTGTCAATCTCACGTTCCATCCTTCCCTCACTCGTGAACAAAACCCCAAGATACTTGAACTCCTCCACCTGGGGTAAGGACTTTCCTCCAACCTGGAGATGGCAGGCCACCTTTTTCCGGTGGAGCACCATGGCCTCGGACTTGCTGATTCTCATCCCAGCCGCGTCACACTCGGCAGCAAACCGCCCCAGTGCATGCTGGAGGTCCATGTTCGATGAAGCCAACAGAACAACATCGTCTGCGAATAAGAGAGATGAAATCCTGTGGTCCCCGAACCGGACCCCCTCCAGCCCAAGGCTGTGCCTTGAAATTCTGTCCATAAAAATTATGAACAGAATTGGTGACAAGGGGCAGCCCTGCCGGAGTCCACATGCACTGGAAACAAGTCTGACTTATTGGCGGCAATGCGAACCAGACTCCTACTTTGTTCATACAGGGACGAGACGGCCCTTAACAGAGCGCCTCTGACCCCATACTCCCAGAGCACCCTCCACAGAATGCCACGAGGGGCACGGTCGAATGCCTTCTCCAAGTCCACAAAACACATGTGGACTGGTTGGGCATACTCCCATGCACCCTCGAGGACCCTGGTGAGGGTATAGCAGGTCAAGGGTACCACGGCCTGGACGAAAACTGCATTGTTCCTCCTGGATCCTAGGTTCAACCATCGGACGGATCCTCCTCTCCAGTACCCTGGCATAGACTTTATCCTTTCGCTGAATGTAATTTTACTGTTATTGTATGTGTGATAATGTGTTTTTTGATTTGAGGTTGCCTGTTTAAAATCTGGCAACAGATGAAAATTAGCCATTGTGGCTAACTCTGGCTTATTTACAGTTTCACTGTTGATTAATGAGCATTGTCCCTGTTAAACAAATAAATACTGAAATATTATATTTGATATCAGGGGCGCCGCTAGCAATTTTGGGCCCCATGAAAAAATATGAGGATGGGCCCCCTACTACCAAGCTAGCTATCCAAACTCTTTGTCCACGCTGTAGTTATACTGACCTATGCAGTTTATTATTGATTTTGTCCACCAATTATTAGTATTTAGTAAGAGAACGACCATGACTGTAGCTAGCAGATGATTCATTGTTCAAATGTAAACGTAGTACAAAAAAAGGAACAGTAATAAAATATTCACTGAAAATTTTACATTTTTATGTGCATATATACATACAGTTGAAGTCAGAATTATTAGCCCCGTTTATTTTTCCCCAATTTCTGTTCTATGGAGTGAAGATTTTTTTAACACATTTCTAAACATAATAGCTTTAATAACTCATCTCTAATCACTGATTTATTTTATCTTATAATATTACACTGGATATTTTTCAAGACACTTCTATACAGCTTAAAGTGACATTTAAAGGTTAACTAGGTTAATTAGGTTAACCAGGCAGGTTAGGGTAATTAGACAAGTTATTGTATAACAGTGGTTTGTTCTGTAGACTATCAAGAAAAAAAAATTGCTTAAAGAGGCTTATAATTTTGACCTTAAAATGGTTTTTAAAAAAAATAAAAACTGTTTTTATTCTAGCCAAAATACAACAAATAAGACTTTCTCCAGAAGAAAAAATATATCAGACATACTGTGAAAATTTGCTCTGTTAAACATCATTTGGGGAATATATTTTAAAAAAAGAAAAAAAAAATTAAAAGGGGGGCTAATATCTGTATGTGTGTATATCTGTATGCGTGTGTGTGTGTTTACACACATGCTTGTGTAACTGAGTACATGCAGTAAAGTAATACAGACAGAATTCTGCAGATTTATTACATTTAAATTACACCATTCACTATGGGCTCTACTTTAACAATCTAGGCTCAAAAGACTGGCTTGAGGAGCATCCTGGCTATGACATATTTAAAAGACACACAATTAATTCAAAACTTGTCTGCATGGACATTGAGATGTTGTTTTACACTATTCTGCTGATATGGTATGAGTTTGACTAATCAGTTATATTACTAGAAATGGTCCACTGGGCAAAAAAAATAAATAGATCATTATCTTTCAAGGAAACCTAACTTGATAAATTTAAAGGTTTGTCTTTCAGTTTTATGTTTGCTTTGCTGTTATAACTAATATCATTCTACATAATCAACATTGTGGAAAAATAGCAGTCATTTAATAGTGGCCAAGTTAACAATTAAGTTAATATCATAGTGAAATTAATACTTAAACGCAGACTGCAATGCACATGCTATTTTTAAAGGCAGGATCTCAGTTACCTGCTTCTTCAACTGGGAGATGAGTTTGGGGAACTTCGTAGTGAAGAGCGGGTGAGGGCGTGTATATATATAGAGTTCATCATTAGCAAAGTACATTAAACTAGCGGCGCTATCATTACCGCAAAAGAAAGCTCTGTGAATAGACATAACGTTACCTTTATTTTCAAAAAACTGTCATAGCAACTGCCGTTACCTTTTCACCCTCTCTGCTTTTTGTAGCCTCATATTCCGTTTTTGATGACCGGATTTAATCTTTGTTAACCTCGACTCGAGGACATCGCTGCTTTGACAGTTTACCTGACGATCGCTCGCACTCATCAAAGCATCAACTCTCTTCCCGCTACTGACGGACTGAACCATAGAGTGAAAGGAGGGGGGTGCAATTTGACAGTGACAGACACGAGAGGCAGATATAAGCCGTTTTTTCTAATACATTGTTTTACTTGTAATTTAGAGGTACACTCATAATTTATATTAAATTATAGTACTGGTATTAATTATAAAGCAGATCTCTGAGGGCCCCTAGAGTGCATGGGTCCTTAGAATCGTCCTAACTTTCCCCCCCTGTTTGATATATAATATATAATATAGGGCGCCACGGTGGCCTAGTGGGTAGCACAATCGCCTCACAGCAAGAAGGTCGCTGGTTCAATCCTCGGCTGGGTCAGTTGGCATTTCTGTGTGGAGTTTGCATGTTCTCCCCGTGGTTGTGTGGGTTTCCTCCGGGTGCTCCGGTTTCCCCCACAGTCCAAAGACATGCGGTATAGGTGAATTGGGTAAGCTAAATTGTCCATAGTGTGTTTGTGAGTGAGTGTGTATGGATGTTTCCCAGAGATGGGTTGCAGCTGGAAGGGCATCCGCTGCATAAAACAAATGCTGGATAAGTTGGCGGTTCATTCCGCTGTGGCGACCCCGGATTAATAAAGGGACTAAGCCGAAAAGAAAATGAATGAATGAATGAATATATAATACATTATATTTTCACAGTTCTGCACCAGCAAAGGAAGTTTTCAGAGCTGGAGAGTTGGATAAACAGCCATAACTCCAATATAGCTTCAATCAGCCCACATTTACAGATCACTGGTGAGCTCTTTAAACATTGAAAATTATATATAAATCAATTTTTTGTAATTTTGTCCTATTTTTAATAGACAGCTTAAAAAAATCATTATTTTTTAAATCTAATAAAATCTCAAAGTCCTGTCTACTGACAAATATCTAAAAATCAAGTGAGTTTATGTTTTAAAAATTGGACCAGAATTCTAATATAAATTTAATTTCTCTTACCGTGCTGGCAGATATTTTCCAGTCTATAGTACAGTATAAATCTGCTTCATTTTGATACATTTATATAAACGACTTGATAAAGGATTTGTTTTAAGTAAATGGATTTTGATTTAACAATATTTACATGTTTGTACTGAGGAATTGATAAAAATATACATTTTCAAAAGAGGGTGTACCCAGCACTGTACTCACACACTCAGTTTTGAATGTGCGCATATATTCAGGCAGCCAAATAATTTATACCAAGTGTTTTTCCTCATAAAAAAAGTGTGAAATTAATTGTTGTTTTCTATCTTCACATACATAAGATGAAAAAAAGATGTTTAATATTCAGGCCTGGATGACCAATCTTACCTCTTCATTGAATTCAATCACATCCAAGCAGGTGGAAAACCTACAGAGGATGGGTGAGGTTGTCTATTTATACGGTGCTTTTAAGTCCTCCAAAACAACACGTGCATGCATTTAATGTATTTCTCCTTACCACGAAACAGAAGGTTTTCTATCTGTAATAACAGGATTTATTTTCCAACAGAGCGCCAGCAGGATCTGTCAAACGCTGAAGTGAAGAGCTTGAGTTCTGCAGTATCGGCGCTCACATCCAAAATCGATGCATCAGGTGTGCAAAACTGTTTTATATAAAAAAGATAACACAAAATAAAACAATATTACTAACAAACTCTTATATTCTTGATCGTTTAAGCATCAAATATCTGTCTTTCCTTTACAGCAGGCAACCCGGACCAGAAACAGGCCCAAATTAAAAATACATTAGAAAGTCTTCAATCATCTGTTACTTCTCTACAGTCTGACCTGCAAGGCAAGCAATCTGACTCTGGTAAGCTAAAAACTTGAAACAGCTATGAATTTTCCTACGAGTTTCATATTTCTACACTCCAGGAAAATCAAGGGAATAAAACTTAATATTCAATGCAACTTCGATAGAGATGAAAAAGCTGAATCTTACATTTAACCCAATTAAACCATCATGTTTATTGTGTTATTGGAGAAATTTGTGTAGAATATAATTAGGAATAGGACGTACCGTATTTTCTGGACTGTAGAGCGCACCTGTATATAAGCCGCATCCGCTCTATTTAAAAAAAAAAAGAAAAAATATATACAAGCCGCACCGGGCTATAAGCCGCAGATATCTATGTTTAAAAATTTGAAATTTTCTGCATGTACAGAACGATTTTGTCCTGAAACTACATGTATGTACCTGATCAGTGCCTTTTAACATGGCAGCACCTTCAAAGGATGCTGTTTGCATGCGGTCGGTTTTTGTGAAAGACTTCTCACCACTAAGTGTCATCCAAGTCAGTTTTAAGTGGAGTTTATTCATTAACAAATTTCAAGAGGATCACGTGCTTATGATTGCTAGCAGCTGGACCTGCATTATCCAATTCACAACGCACCAATCAGATGATTCCTAAGTTACTATAAATACCCTTGGTTGCGTACCACAGCTATCTTCGCTTTGAAGAATCCCCCCTTCCACCCCTATTCCTCCTCCTTTCTAGATGGGTGGCACGGCGGCCCAGTGGTTAGCACTGTTGCCTCACAGCAAGAACGTCCCTGGTTTCAGTCCTTACCGAACCAGCTGACGTTTCTGTGTGGAGTTTACACGTTCTCCCCGTGCTCACGTGGGTTTCCCCCAAGTTCCCCGGTTTCCTCCCACCGTCCAAAAACATGCAACTTAAATTAATTGACTAATCCAAATAGACACTATAGACATGCTCCTAGTAAGTAGTTATCTCTTAAGAGCAATCACTATCTGTCCTTCAGCTACTCCAGCAGGGGAGTTCTCGAGATCTACCTGAGCTCAAACTCCCCTCTCGCCTTGCAATGGGAGGAAGCCCCGGGCTCGAGGATCTTATGAGCTCACGGCTCTCTCCCGGGACAGCATGCCAAACTAGCTTCATAATCAATCATCAGCTAAGTGTGAACTCTTGAAATGCTCGATTCACACTGATGTCAAGTGGCTGCAAAAAATTAGTTGTATCTCCAGGAATCACAGCTGGAATGGAGTTTGTTTTCTTGATTGCTGCTACAAGCAGTGCTTTTTCCGGTGAAAAAATCCTCCCGGGCGCTTACCGTCGCACTCCGTGAATCCTTCCTTCATTAGGCCTTCCACCATCTACCCTTTATTGTTAACTTTGACCACTATGCCTTTCGGGAGTTGTTCTTTCGACAAATTATGCACTTAAAAATCACCATTGATGAAAGTTTTTGTCCGGAAGCTATGCATGCCAGAACGCAGGTGAAGTGCGTTCTCTCGTGGCCTGTTGTTTTCAACAACACAGATCTGCTAAAGAAAAAGTAGCGTAGTCTATTTTTTTTTGCATTGATTTTTTCGTCTATCCTATTTTTTATTCTAATTCCGGTTAGAGCGTCCCTAGCGGTGGAAGATGGATCCACAGAATAGCCGCACCTTTGTAAAAGCTGCATGGTTCAAAACCTCGAAAAAAAGTAGCAGCTTATAGTCCAGAAAATACAGTAATTTCCTTCAGCTTAGTTCCTTTATTAATCTGGGGTCACCACAGTGGAATCAACCGCCAGCATTTATTTTCCGCAGCGGATGCCCTTCCAGCTGCAACCCATCTCTGGGAAACACCCATACACACTCATTCACAAACATAAACGACAGCCAATCTAGTTTCTTCAATTCCCCTATAGCGCATGTGTTTGGACTGTGGGGGAAACCGGAGCACCCGGAGGAAACCCACACCAACACAGGGAGAACATGCAAACTCCACAGACACAGAAACGCCAACTGACCCAGCCGGGACTCAAACCAGAGACCTTCTAGCTGTGAGGCAACAGTGCTAACTACTGAGCTACCGTGTCGCCCTAGAAATATGAAGTGACTATTAAAGAGTTTTATCAAATACGGACAAATCCAACAGTTGGATTAAAGAGCATAATTTAAGTTTAATTGAATAAAAATAACCCAACCCCTGATTGGGTTTGTTCATATTTGACCCATGTATCCAAAAATGCGGCAACACCAAAGCTCCAAAAATACAAAATTTATTATATTTATTTTTTTAAATATTTATTTAAATTTTGTATTTTTGGAGCTTTGGTGTTGCCGCCTTTTTGGATACATAGAGTTGCATTGTTGCGT
Organism: Danio albolineatus; assembly: GCA_903798035.1. Taxonomy (NCBI): domain Eukaryota; kingdom Metazoa; phylum Chordata; class Actinopteri; order Cypriniformes; family Danionidae; genus Danio; species Danio albolineatus. The sequence goes on from CAIGQQ010007036.1 coordinate 750,338, forward strand.
GTTTTTGGCTAAGCACCCAGTTAAAAGTGATGTGCGTGCTTTTGCTCAGTTCTTTATATTTGACCCAAACATTAGGTTACGATAACCCAGGATTTTTTAGCTTGCTGATCTAGTCTACTGTATTGATATATTTCTCATATGATAGAGTAAACTAAATAAAGTTCCCGTTGATATTTAATTGGTGGCACGGTGGCTCAGTGGTTAGCACTGTTGCATCACAACAAGAAGGTCACTGGTTCGAGTCCCGGCTGGCCAAGTTGGCATGAAATTTGCACGTTCTCCTTGTGTTGGTGTGGGTTTCCTCCTGGTGCTCCGGTTTCCCCCACAGTCCAAACACATGCGCTATAGGGGAATTAAATCAACTAAATTGGCCGTAGTGTATGAGTGTGTGAATGAGTGTGTATGGGTGCTTCCCAATACTGGGTTGCAGCTGGAAGGGCATCCCCTGCGTAAAACATATGTTGGAATAGTTGGCAGTTCATTCCGCTGTGGAGACCTCTGAAATAGAGACTAAGCCGAAGGAAAATGAATGAATGAATGATATTTAATGTCATATGATAACTGGATCATGCAACACTACATCTGCTCTCACTAAAATCACAGTACACTTGTGAGTATAAGGCCTCTAATTAAAGTGATCTTGTTGATTGTATTAATGTTTTTTGTCTGTTCAAGATTCTCTGTCGAGCTCAATGAGTGAACTGAAGAGTTCAGTATCAGACCTCACTTCATCAGTCGCAGCTCTTTCCTCTAAACTATCAGCCGTCAGTGAGTAAAGAAGACCTTTATGCAAAAATCACTTTATATGGGGTTTAAACACAGTTGTGTGGCAGAAGTGTGACTACAGCCAGCTTCTAATGGTTTTTTATAATTACACTTGATGTCTGCAGAAACACTTTGATTGACATCCTCCTTTTATATGTGTCATCAAAAGGGGAAAGCCCCGCCCACTAGTGACCATCTCTCCCTCATTAGCATAAACAGCCCTGGGTGAGAAGCAGCCATCCACCATTAGAGTGTTTGAGCTGCTGAAGATAACGTCAGCATAGACTAACAGGATTATAGATGTGGAGTTTTAGATGAAGCACAATTGAACAGCGACAGGAGTCTCCATAGACTGACAGAAGTATGAAGCACACACTGACGTTCACATTTTGAGTTTTTCACTCAGATAATGCTAGTCTTGTATTTGAATCTGCCACTATGCTGACACACTGGCATTTGTGACAGTCACCAGAACGGCACAATTAGGATCAAAGCCTAAAAGGGGCAGATTTAAAAGAGTTATAAAACATTATCTGTTTGGTATTTTGATCTAACGCATCACATAAACACTCTAGGGCAGAGCTGTCCAAAGTAGGGCCCGCGGGATAAATTTGGCCCATTGTAACCTTTGATTTGGCCCACCATCCCATCTGAGATGAGAGTGAGAATGATGTGAGAGGGAGAATGATTAAAATATCTTTAAAGGGTCATGAAACACCAAAACACGTTTTGAGCTGTTGACAGTCATATATGTGTCCCGCGTTGCTATAAACACTATGAGGACACTATTATATTTCACTAAAAAGTGAAAATTGGTTGTTTTTGCGTTATTTCGGGCAAATTCGTTCTTCCGGTTTGAAACGAATGTTTGAAGCTGCGTCACGCCGATGAGATCCATGAGTGTATTCCAGCGTGGAGAGTGGAGGTGTGTACTGGCCAGTGCATCGTGACGTCTCTGAGTGTGCGGCATTAAGTCATGAGATAGACTTGGTTCAAACCAATCAGCGCGCTCTATTGTGTATGCAGTGCAACTTCATTAATATGCATAAGAGCTTCGAAGATTGTTTACCTGCTACAGTGTTCGGACGGCAGAGAGACGCCACGCTGTGTTGCCAAAACAAGTGGAAGAAGAAGAATTGTTTGTAGACACAGGTCGCCAGTGTTGCGTTTATGTGCTGCAATGAAGATTTTGTTTACATTTCCCCGCTATGAGAGCGCAGCTGGACTTACGCGACACGCAGCAGAAATACGCTTGTAACGAAACTTTTTTTTTTTACCCGAGAGCTTTTCGCATCTGAAAATGGTGAAATCTGGATTTGCCGCTCGTCTCCTTTTAAAACAGATGCGGCTTCAGTTCATGTTGATTGTCCTGTCTCTACAGATTTGGTATGTGATCAGTGGTCTTTGTTTATTCAGATGGCAAAGTTAGTTGGTATCGTCAGCAGTACTGTTCCATTGTTTAAAGACAGACCTTAGTCAAAGTGATTAGAACTGTTACTGAGTTTACAGTATGTTAATATCACTACAATATTTTAGACTGAAAGATCCGCTGTAAATGCTACTCTCCGAGTGTAAACACCAAAGTCTATACACACACAGCTTTCTGACGCTACCTACTGAGTGCATCTGAGTTACCGAGAAATGCGGAGGGTTTTTTATTTCTCTCATACGCTGCGCAGTATCAAACACTCCATTAAAACCGCACTCTTAGCAGTTTCTCACATCTCGTTTGTTACGGGGGACATGCAGGAAATGTTCCTGGATTCATGTGAAAGTGCCAAACTGCAGTTAAAGTCGACAGATTAATAATTTGGCAAATAATTGGATGACTGATGTCCATGTAAACAGTCACTGTCTTTCTCCTCTGCATCTGTGTTTGTTTTGCCTGTTTGAACATCAGCACGTGCACGAATGGAAACTCCCATTCTTATGCAAAACCTTCCCTCTTTTCCTCCCCCGACACTCCCACCTAAACCGAGCTGGACACACCCACTTTCCAGAGCTTTTCCAAACTAGAGGTGTGAAAACACCCCGCTGAGACAGGGGGGTTTCGTGGCCCTTTAACAAAGAGATCATCATTTCTAATTTAACATAACATTCCTTTGTTTGATTGTTTTAATGCTGAGCTACAAAAAAGCAAACTGAAATGAGACGTTTCAATTAAATATTGTAAATGAATCTGATTTGTAAAAATGTAAATACCGTAACTCGATGGAGAGCAAACTGCAGAAGATATTGGCGAGCAAATCATGCCAAAAACTAGTGTAATTCTGTTATAAATGAGAATTTTGTTTTTAATGTCATTTATTATGAAATGTAAAAGAATATACTATATAAAGCAATGTTTTCTAGTCATTTAAAATATCATTAAATAAATTAGGAAATCATCCATGGCGACTATATTTACCTTCGGCCCACTAGCGTTAATCAAGTTTGGTTTTTGGCCCTTTGTAAGAAAATGTTTGGGCACCCCTGCTCTAGGGACATCAAAGATTTATTTTACACCTTGTCAAAAGGGGCATAATAGGTCTCCCTCAAATGTTTAATGCAGCACTTGACTCTATAGCAGTCCATTAAATGACGAATATTCACTTGTTCACTTTCACAGAGCAGGACGTGTCTCAAACTACTGAAGTGAAGAGTTTGATCAACAATTTGAGTTCTGCAATATCAGCACTGAACAACGCAGGTCTGAAACACCACATCAATATTACTTGTCGATTAAAGAGGAGAATTAAATTAAAGTATTAACCTTTTCTTCCAGTTAATGATCAGAAAGAGAAACAGGCAGAAACAGAAAGATCACTGGAAAGCCTGAAATCAGCCATACAGTCTGATCAACAAAACAAACAACGTGACTTGGGTGAGACCAAAGCATAAAACCAAAAACAAAACCATTAAATGTATAAACAACTCTGTTTATATAATATCCATGCACTTAATACAGTATTTATTCTTCGCCACAGCGGAATGAACCGCCAACTTATCCAGCATAAGTTTTATGCAGCGGATGCCCTTCCAGCTGCAATCCAACACTGGGAAACATCCATACAGACACATTCACACTATGGACAGTTTGGTTCACCCAGTTCACCTATACCAAGTCTTTGGTCCCAGAGGAAATCTACACCAACACAGGGAGAACATGCAAACTCCACACAGAAATGCCAACTGACCCAGACAAGGCTTAAACCAGCGACCTTCTTGCTGTGAGGCGATCGTGCTACCCACTGCGCCACCGTGACGCCCTAATCATTAAACAATTTTTTTTATAATATAATTTGAACTAATGTAGTTAATTAATGTTGAGAAATTATACATTATAGATGCATATTGATCTTTTAGAAGTCATTTTCAAGTTAATTCATGTTAAGTATCAGTGTTCAGTAATTTGTTACCAAATTTACCTCCAGTTATAGAATTTTTATATGATAATTGTTTTATGCTGTATTTCTGTTTTTTGGGGCGACACAGTGGCACAGTAGGTAGTGCTGTCGCCTCACAGCAAGAAGGTCGCTGGTTCGAGCCCCAGCTGGGTCAGTTGGCCTTTCTGTGTGGAGTTTGCATGTTCTCCTTGCGTTCTCGTGGGTTTCCCCCATGTGGTAAAGACATGTGGTATATGTTAAATTGTCTATAGTGTATGAGAGTGTATGGATGTTTCTCAGAGATGTGTTGCAGCTGGAAGGGCATCCGCTTCGTAAAACATATGCTGGATAAGTTGGTGGTTCATTCTGCTGTGGCGACCCCAGATTAATAAAGCCGAAAATAAAATGAATGAATGAATTTCTGTTTTTTGTCTGTTCAAGATTCTCTGTCGAGCTCAACGAGTGAACTGAAGCGTTCAGTATCAGATCTCACTTCATCAGTCGCAGCTCTTTCCTCTAAACTATCAGCCGCCAGTGAGTAGAGCTCACATTGAATGTGTAATTCAGCACTCTATAGTCAATGTATTTCATTTATCAATATCATTCATTCATCAAGAATGAAACTTGCTTTAAAACAGGTCATGGTTATATATGCAATAAAAGGCTTTTAAAGACATTTTTAAGAGCATTATGAATGAAATTTTAGACTTAAACAGGGATAAATGCTAATGAATTTTTATGAATATCCCAGTTATAAAAGATTTTCACTTGTCCTGTCCAAGGTTATTATAGCTAACGAGAACATGAAAACTAAAATGTTAAATAACTGTCGTTACTGAAATAAAAATAAACATCTGAACTTTCCATCCCTACTGTGTATCTAATCTCAGAAGCAGCCTTGCACACATATTTTACTTAAGGCTGCTCTCTTGTGGGCTGTTGTATTTAAATATGAGGATGGGTAGATGGTAGTGGTAGATGGTAGTGGTCATTTGTCCTCTGAATACAGGTCTCAAAAAAGTATAGCTGAGTTTTCATTATACAATATTTATTCTGTTGAATCTTGCACCTATCAAATATTCTTATTTAGAATAAAAAAAACTAAAACTAATACTGAAACGAATAAAAACTAAACTAAAACTAAGCATATTCAAACTATAGAAACTAATAGAAAGTAGTAAATCTCCCTCTATAAACTAATTAAAACTAACTGGATTTGAAAACAAAAAGTCAAAACGAAATAGAAACTAAAACCAATAAACAATCCAAAACTATTATAACCTTGGTCCTGTCAAAAAAATATAAAAATGTAATACATTTAATATTACAATAATAATAATAATTTTGTTTGAATATTTTTTTTAAAACATTTTCAAATATATCCATTCGCAGACCTTATAACCTTGACTAAGAATAAAACAAAATATAGATGTCAATGACTTCAGTCTATAATGATAATAATAATAATAATTTAATATCAAGAAATACAGGGAGTGCAGAATTATTAGGCAAGTTGTATTTTTGAGGATTAATTTTATTACTGAACAACAACCATGTTCTCACTGAACCCAAAAAACTCATTATTATCAAAGCTGAATATTTTTGGAAGTAGTTTTTGATTTGTTTTTAGTTTGAGCTATTTTAGGAGGATATCTGTGTGTGCAGG
>CAIGQQ010007036.1:756533-769266 GCA_903798035.1 Danio albolineatus
TCTCATTACAGAGATGCACATCACCTAATATGCTTCATTGGTAGTAGCTTTCCAGCCTATACAGCTTGGAGTAAGACAACATGCATAAAGAGGATGATATGGTCAAAATACTCATTTGCCTAATAATTCTGCACTCCCTGTATAAGTCAGGTCAGTATCCTCAGTAGATAAATTGAGAACTTTTAAGCAATTGTTACTGCAAGAAAAGTCATTAAATGCTATTTTTAAATAAAAAGTTGTAAAAAAAAACATATTGAGATGTATTGTTGGTGAGATGGTGTATGGATGTTAATGGCCAGATTGAGTAGCTATACATGAATAAAGGAAAATTAAGACCTGTTAAAAAACAATTTAAGATCTACAACACAACATTTCAGTAGATTTAAGACTTTTTGATACCCCGCTGACACCCTGTAAATGTTTATATATTATACATTGTCTATGCATATATATTTTTAAAACTGCAATAATGTTGTGTGCAGCTTATGTTTAAGCCCTCACAGAACCTGCTCCCAGCTGATTTTTTCGGCCATCATAGTCTATTGATTTACTTGTGTAAATATGTGTAAATGCATAATTATTCAGTTTTTCTATTTAATTTCAGTAATATTACAAATATGCAAAAGTTTAAATGATTTATGCACATTACAGCTTGTAAAGTAACAATAATGTCTTACAACATTTTTAGTTTTTCGGACAGATAACGTCAGTCTTGTTTAGAATCTGCCACTATGCTGACACACAGGCATATGTAGCTCCGCCCTCTTTTGAAAAGAGCACAGTCTCATTTGAATTTAAAGCGACAGTCACCAGAGTGCCACAATTAGGTTACAATCAAAGCCTAAAAGGGTCAGATTCAAATAGTTATATTTGGTATTTTGAGCTGAAACTTCACACACTCTAGGGACATCGGAGACTTATTTTTCATCTTGTAAAAAGCAGCATAATAGGTCTCCTTTAAAGCTGCCAAGGGTAATACGTGTTGAAGAATGTATGTTATGTAAGCCGTTTTTGATTATGCAAATGCTTTACAAATCCCTATAAATAAAGGATTAAAATATAAAGCACTACAGGGCTACAAAATCTTGTAAATTGTAAATTTCCTTGTAAAACTTGTAAATTATGGTTGATCTACTCACACTTTTCTGATCCACAGTGGAGCAGCAGGAAGTGAAGAGTTTGATGAACAGCTTGAGTTCTGCAGTATCAGCGCTGACGTCCAAACTCAGTGAAACAGGTGAGGAAATATTATATCAATAAATCTGTGGATTGAAGATGAGATTTTTAAAAACGAGTCACATAAGCAGGACCAGACAGAATCTGCAGACGTGTATTACTATTTCTTTAACTATATTTCTTAGAATTTTGTACAAAATCTGTTGATTTATGATGATTTTGAGAGTTTTTAGTGGCTTAAAACAACGCATGAAATAAAAAATAATAACTTTTTAACTTTTATTTAAGATTTACACTTGTTTGGTCGGTCACACTTTATTTTGACGGTCCGTTTGTTCAGCTTAAGTTACATTGCATCTACATGCCAACTAATTCTCATTAGAATACAAGCAGGGCTTAACATTAACTTTTTTGATCACCAGCCACTGTGGCTAGTAATTTTCCACCATTACTAGCCACTCGCCATTTTCACTTGCCACAATTTTGTTGTTGGGAAAATATATTTTATATACATAAATGTGCCTTTGGCATGCTAAAATTGCTTGATTTAGACTTTGTGTTATGTCCACCATGCCTTCACATTCATTTCACCTTTTTGTGTATGAACCTGCTTAATATGCATGAGCAAATGGGCTGTGTCAGTGTCGCATTGCAATTCATTTTTATTTCAAAGGACTTTTCAGGGCTCAACACTAGGACTAACCAAATTTATCTCTGACCACACTAAAATAAATAAATAATTATTTCTTAGCCACAAATGTTAAATAAAATGTTAAAACATGCAAAATACAGCTATATACATGCTCCTTTTATTCAGAAAAACCTTTCTTAAAAACAAAAAAAAAACTATTACATTAAAAAATTAATTAAAATTAATTAATTAATTAAAAAATTAATTGCGTAATTGTTGCCATGTATCTAAAACTATGCACAGTATAGCCTGTCCAGGTCTCTCAGATCATTAGTTAACTACACATACAGTACATGGGGAGTTAATCTCCTATTAAAGCAATGTTATTGTAAAAATGATAATGAAACTATTTTAACAAAAATAACCGTAAGCAAAAGAAAGCAGTTGAAAAACATATCGTATGTGATAATAGATAATAGTTCTGTGCATAGAGTAATTAAACACAAAACCGGCAACCGCTGCTGCTTACAAAAAGACATATTTCAAAACATCCGGTGCTTTTGGAAGCAGCAGGATTGTATAGTAATGTTGAAGTATTTATTTAATTGCACATCAATTATATTATTATTAAATAATAATTGAAAATCATTATTTTTCCAAAGCATCATGCATCAAGACATCATGTAATAAGTATATTACATACGCATACTTGTAAGTGTACAACTTGGGACTAAATTGGCCCACTTTTTAGTATTATTTAAAATTTTGTATACACTTTATTGTTTAATAAACTTTTTTTTCATTAATCTTTTTATTGTTTTTATCATAAATAGAACAAACAAACAAAAAAAACAAAAAAGGGGGTACAAAGGCCATTTCACAATACACAAACAGTCAACATAATACAATATTATCCTGAAAGCATAAGAGAAAAAAAATTGAAATATTATTATTATTATGAATACTTTACAGAGAAATGTGTAGGCTCCACAAATCGACATATGCCAAACCAATTCCACCTATAATGAGTTATAAGTCAGCATTACTGATATAAAACAAAACTGGGTTCCAGATTTTAAAAAATATGTTTAGTTTAACTTAAGCTCCTACTCCCCGTTTCAAAGACAGGCACGTGTTCTGACTTCCAATTTTGTAGAATTATTTTCTTCGCTAATATCATACACAAAGATACTGCCTGTGATATATATTTATCTCTTATTTCTGAGGTGTCTCCAAAAATGCCCAGTTTTGGCTCTGGTGACAGATTATTCTTATATACTTCGGATATAAAATTAAAAACGTTTTGCCAAAATGAACAAATTTTATGGCATGACCAGAATGAGAATAAACTTATTTTTAAACCCCCTTCAATAGTTCAATGTTTTGTGAGTAATTATTTAGTAGCAAGTAGCTATATAATAATTGTTTTTGATTGTTTTCACATAATAAAGTGAGTTTAAGTCTTATACTACAGCTGCTGATAAACCTGTCTGTGTGTATTCAGCCTGTACATTATTCAGATGTACATTACCCCTTTCCATTAAGCACTAACATCAACAATGAGCAACACTTTTGTTACATTATCTATTATTATTAATTAACATTAGTAAATAAAAACACAGACCCTTTTTAGTTATATTTTCTAAGGTTTATTAAATTAAACTTTTGTTGTAATAGCAAATGTAGAAATTAACAATAAATTCGGCAAATTAAAGCTGACTCTTTTGAGGTTTACCTACAGTTATTGAAGCCTCAATAAAAACACCACTGTAAACTCCTGTGCACATAATAATGCTGATATGTATGATTTGTATGTTTTTTTAATGTAAAAGATTCTCTATCGAGCTCATTGAATGAACTGAAGGGTTCAGTGTCAGATCTCTCTTCATCCGTCGCAGCTCTTTCCTCAAAACAACAGAGCTCTGGTGAGTTATACGTTCACTATACAGTACAGCACTCAGTAGCACAATATTACAGTCGTATTTATTTATATTAATCCATTTTCAGCTCAATAAGGATTTACTTTAGAAATAAAACTGCACTGAATGTATGGAGTTAATGGATCTGCATGCTACTCATAATGACTGTTAATGACACTGAATGCATTGCAATTTTTTAGGCCTGATGTGTGTTCTTGTTGTCTTTTTATTATTATTCAGAAGAGAGAATCCTGAACGCTCTGAAGGGGCTGATGTCCAATACGAGTGCCAGAACAGCTGGTATGCAGCACTGTTGTACATAATTACATGTGTTGAAAACTGCCCAAAAAATATAGATATATATCTGCCTTTATTATGTTGCCTTATTCTGTTAACACCCATTTTTTGAGTGCAAAATTCAGATGAATATAATTCTGGAACATTTTTGAATATAATCCTCATTCTAATGTTGTTTTGCACTGGCTAATTAAAATAATAATAATAATATTTAACAAATATGTGTATATAAATATAAAATAACAACAAATAAATACAAAGGAAATCTCTATAGATCTCTATATATATTACTAAAACGTAAACTAATGAAAATGACATCATATCAAACGCTATTAAAGCTTTAACCAATTTAAACTATTCCTTAAAAAAATTCAGTTTTACTCAGTCATTGTAAAATAACTGCTCACTTTATATACATTTTTTCATTTTTATTTATTATGCATAATCAGGGACAGCACAGTGGCTCAGTAGTTAACACTGTCGCCTCACAGCAAGAAGATTGTTGGTTCGAGAAAGGCCAGTTGGCGTTTCTGTGTGGAGTTTGCATGTTCTCACTGTGTTGCCATGAGTTTCCTATAGGTGAATAGGATGAACTAAATTGGCTAAAGTGTATGTTTGTGTTTGTGAGAATGAGAGTGTATGGGTGTTTCCCAGTACTGGGTTGCAGCTGGAAGGGCATCCGCTGTATAAAACATATGCTGGATAAGTTGGCGGTTCATTCCGCTGTGGCAACCCTGATGAATAAAGTAACCACCCAAAGGAAAATTTATGTATATGTACAGTATATGAATTAATATATAAAATTTAAGATGAATAAATTCTCGTTCATTGTTAATTCGTGCAGTCAGCAAATAAAGCCTTATATCTTTAAAGATGTTTAGCATATTTTGATTTACAAGTAGCCATGTTCCTCATATTTTAATTAGGGCTGCAACTATGGATCAGTGGTTCTCAACTTGTTTGGCCATAGGACGCACATTTTAACATGGTCATCAAGCCGCGACCCAAATTTTTAGGAACTGTAATATTATTTCAGGAATTAAAATTAATTAATTTGTATTTATTTGTTAACATACACAAGTAGTGACAGATAAATCATAAGAAAATCACCAAGACTTACAAATAAACATTTTTTTATTGCTGTCATTTGACAAAATGTATCAAATTATAGAAATATTACAAAGTAAAAACGCGCGCATTTCAAAATAGAGATTCAAAAGAGATTTAGTGAAGTTTATTTATAAACTCATTTGGGGAGGATCACGTGCAGATGATTGCTTGCAGCTGGTTCCGCATTACCCAATTCATGATTCACCAATCAGACGATTCCTAAGCCACTATAAATACCCTAAGCTCCATACCACAGCCATCTTCATTTTGAAGAATCCCCCCTTCCACCCCTACTCCTCCTCCTTTCCTAGATGGGTGGCACGGTGGCCCAGTGGTCAGCACTGTTGCCTCACAGCAAGAACGTCACTGGTTCTAATCCTTACCAGGCCAGCTGACATTTCTGTGCGGAGTTTTCATGTTCTCCCCGTGCTCACGTGGGTTTCCCCGGGGTTCCCCGGTTTCCTCCCACCGTCCAAAAACATGCAGCTTAAGTTAATTGACTAATCCAAATCGGCTCTATAGACATGCTCCTAGTAAGTAGTTATCTCTGAAGAGCGATCACTATCTGTTCATTAGCTACCCGCAAGGAAGTTCTTGAGATCTACCTGAGCTCAAACTCCCCTCTCGCCTTGCAAACAGGAGGGAGCCCCAGGCACGAGGATCTTATGAGCTCAGGACTCTCTCCCAGGACAGCATGCCAAACAAGCTTTATAATTAATCATCAGCTAAGTGTGAACTCTTGAACTCAGTGATTTTTAAAGCAACTGCTCACCTTCTTACCTTCACTTTCTCTCTGACACAGATGTCCCTGTGAAAAGCTGTAAATCTGGCTGGATTGCGTATAAAAGCAGCTGTTTCTTGTTTTCTGAAACTCAAATCAGCTGGTCTGAAGCTCGAGATAACTGCAAACAACAGGGAGCGTCACTCCTGAAAATACAAGATGACAATGAGGAGTGGGTGAGTAACAGTTAAACACACACACACAGCTGAACGTCAGAATGATTCACCCTCCTGTGAATTTTTCTTTCTTTGTCAAATATTTCCCAAATTATGTTCAACAGATTCAGGAATTTTTTTACAGTATTTCCTATAACATTTTTTCTTCTGGGGAAAGTCTTATTTGTTTTATTTCGACTAGAATAAAAGCAGTTTTACATTTTTTTAAAACCCATTTTAAGGTCAATATTATTAGCCCCTTTAAGCAATATTTGTTTTGGATTGTCTACAGAACAAACCACTGTTATACAATGACTTGCCTAATTACAGTTACTTTAATTACCCTAGTAAAGCCTTTAAATGTCACTTTAAGCTGAATGCTATTATCTATCTAGTCAAATATTATGTGCTGTTATCATGGCAAAGATAAAATAAATCAGTTATTAGAAATAAGTAGGCCCACATGGAATCTATGCGCACAGATTTCTGCAGATTTTTAGCTCATCATTGATTCTGTTTATCTACTTGTGTAAATGTGTGTAAATTTATATTTATTCAATTTTATATTAATTTCAGTAATAATATTGACTAGTATGAAAATATTCATATTATTTATTTACAAAACAGTTTGTAAAGTCACATTTTCTGTCTCTTAGTAGATATTTTATATGAGAGACTTGCTTTGTTTACCAAATAAGTGGATCTAATTGGATTCACATTGTAAACATTAAGTAAAAGTAAAAAAGGCATTACTTTTTATTTCATATATTAAAGTTTTAGTTATGATACTCCCAAAATCATTCCACATAAATCTGAAATAGCAAAAAATGTCTGCAGATTCTGTCTGGCCCTAGAAATGAGTTATTAAAACTATTATGATTAGAAATTGGGGAAAAACATGCGGGTGGGCTAATAATCCAGGAGGGCTAACAACCTCAACTGTACAATTTCAATTAGATTTTTCCCACTCATTCTCAGTTCCTGTCTTTCTTCTAGGCATTTCTGAAAAGTCACACCATTCCCAAACACTACTGGGTCGGGCTCACAGATCAGAACACAGGCCAGTGGAGATGGGTTGATGAAACTCCTTACACCATCAACAAAGAGTGAGATCACTGATGTATTATAATTAACTTTTCAGTTTTTCTCCTCATTTTGTATTAGTTATTTAGATTTATTTTCTTTATTTAGTCCCATATCACAACAAAAAACCATTTAAAGGGTTTGTTCACCCAAAAATTAAAATTCAGTCATCCTTTACTCGTCCCTTTCTTTCTTCTGTTAAACACAAATAAAGACATTTTGAAAAATACTGCAAGCCTGTAACCACTGACTTCCATAGTGTTTGTTTTTCCTACTGTGGAAATAAGTGGTTGCTGGCTTTCAGATTTCTTCAAAATATCTTCTTTCAGGAGTTCACACTTAGCTGACGATTAATAATAAAGCGGGTTTGGCATGCTGTCCCGGGAGAGAGCCCTGAGCTCAGAATATCCTCGAGCCCGGGGTTCCCTCCTGTTTAAAGGGCGAGAAGAGAGTTTGAGTTCAGGTAAGTCTGGTGAACTCCCCCCGCTTGTGAACGTGCTGAGATATATCTGATTAGAGTTGTCTTAAGATGCTATTTTAAAGTAGTCAATTTGCTTATGTTGGATATTTTTGGACGGTGGGAGGAACAGTGCAGAAACGTCGACTGGCTCGCGGAGGGGCCGAACCAGCACCGTTGTTGCTTTGAGGAAACAGTGCTAACCACAGTGCTAACCACGTGCTGCCCTATTAAAGAAGGGAAGGAGTTGGAGGGGAAGGGGGGGATTCTTCAAGACGAAGATGACTGGAGTAGAAAGCTCTCAATTTATAGTGTGTCAGGATTCATCTGTTTGGTGCAATACACGGAGCTGATGTAGATCCAGCTGTGTTCAATCATAAGCACGTGATCCTCTCGAAATTAGTTTATAAATAAACCACACTTTGTGTTTAACAGAAGTTGGAACCACATGAGAGTGAGTAAATTTTCATAAACATTTTATAGGCTAGAGGAGTTATACTGACACTGTTAAACATTTTATTCTCATGCACAACACTCTGTGTTCGCTGTGAAACATATTAAATGCGTGTCGTAATCATTAATCTAAAATGCGATATGATGATTTAAATGATGTGCGCTTTCGGTTTCATTTTCACTGAGTGGTTTATACTTCCCGCGCGGCTCCCAATCTATCGCTCTGTGCCACAAACTGAATGTCATTTACAACTTTATTAGCTGTTATTCACAGCCTGTGCAGGTTCTGTTCACTAAAGTAGGCATCATTCACAGGCATGCGCCCGCCCTCTCTGAGGTAACAGCTCACAGTCAGCTCACGTCACATGGGTTTCGCGGCCGCAAATACATCATTACATGAGAACAGAAATGACATTTTTGGGTGAATTATACCTTATAAATACAGTATGTGACTCTTTCAACACCATTTGGAGGTGTCCCCGTTGCTGAACATTGTATGTCAAACAACATGAAGACTTGTGCGGCCGCCTTTGCTTCTCTCCTGAACTTAAAAATATGATTGACAGAATCGTAGAAATGCTAAATTAAGATCGTCTAGGGGCTCAAATCGAGATCATTGTGTTTTTATTAAACACAACAGACTCAAGATATTTATCTTGTTTACATGACAGCATGTCATTTCTGTGTACACTCTGTAAATCACATGCTGTGAAATTCCATCTTATGATATATAGATTTGTGAAATATGTGAAATTCCGTCCTATGCATATGCGTCCTAAAATGTATAAAATTAATTGCTTTAAATCTCCCTGTAAATTGTCTTTAGAGACAGATATGTCACAAATATTGCTGCAAATTAACATATAGCATCAAGTATACAAATTTAAGGTCAAGATGGCATATAATTTAGATGTTTATCCTTATTTATGTGTAAGAAATGATTAACAATGAGCCATGTCTGAGAGAGCACACTAATAAAAGTCGATTAATCAAACCTTTGAGTAATATATGCATTACATGAGGTGTTTGTATACAGTTTGTATTCAGACCTCAAGATGGCGCCACATTTACATGTTTATTGTTTATACATTTACACTTATGTTCACAGTGCATCCGGAAAGTATTTCTAGCGCTTTATGTTACAGCCTTATTCCAAAATGGATTTAATTCATTTATTTCCTCAACATTCTTCACACAATCCCCCATAATGATCATGTGGAGAAAGAGTTTTTGAATTTGTTGCAAATTTATTAAAAATAAAAAAAACTGAAGAATAACACGTACATCAGTATTCACAGCCTTTGCTCAATACTTTGTTGATGCACCTTTGGCAGCAATTACAGCCTCAAGTCTTTATGAATATGATGCCACAAGCTTGGCACACCTGTCTTTGGGAATCTTTGCCCATTCCTCTTTGCAGTACCTCTCAAGCTCTATCAGGTTGGATGGGAAGCGACGGTGTACAGCAGGGCTATTCAATTAGTTTGTCATGGGGGCCAGTTCATAAAAAGCATCCCAAACGAAGGGCCAGAGAGGTATGACTTGCTATATAAGTGAGGACACAACTGAATATGTTGCATTTTTGCTCCTTAAGACACCCACGTTGGCTTTTTCTACATTAAAATGTTAATATGTTGTATTTTGAAATGACATAACATCACTGCATTGTATAATGTGGCTTTTTTAACAAACATTAAAATGTTGCATTTCAAAGCACAACAAAAGCAGTGCATTGTTTCAGTAGGCTCCTTCTACATTCAGACACATTCATATGTTGTTTTGAACTGTATAACAATTATGGATGCAACAATTATAGATGTTGGTTGTACGATTATAGTCTGAAGAATAATCAATAATCTAATGTAAATTTTAAGCTTTATATTAGGTAGGCCTAAGTATTTAGATTAACTGTTGGTATCATCTGCGTTCATACATACTTAATCATTTTTATAATAATTCATCTTACGTATCTTTTTGTTTGCATTGCACTGAAAGCCAAGCACAACCTCACCGCTACAGCAGGAGATGTTTTCTACTGCATATATTCTAAATTAGAAATAACAAACTTGCGCGCGGAAAGGACGTGATATTGGAATAGTTAATCCAGTGTGCGTGCGTATTGGCCATGGTATACAAGCTCGGAACAGTAAACTAGCGCACAGGTGGCATAACTTTGTTTAATTGCAGCGGTTTCGTTCCGTGCAACAGAAACAAGGCGTTGAGAAGCCTTTATGATTAATTAACCATGACGAATTAAAGCGCAGTGAAATCGCCAAATCTTTGCATCCCTCATAACGATATCAGTGCATTGTACAAAAGGCCTTTTCTACAAACATATCCAAATGTTTTCAGCTGCTCGCTCCACACGCTTAATGTCAGGTGACTCACACTCTGCGCAGCCTTCATGCTGCCACCACCATGCTTCACTGTAGGGATGGTGTTAGCCTGGTGATGAGCGGTGCCTGGTTTTCTCCAAAAGTAACGCCTGGCATTCACTCCAAAGAGTTCAATTTTAGTCTCATCAGACAAGAGAATTTAGTTTCTGATGGTCTGAGAGTCCTTCAGATGACAAACTCCAGGCTAAGGAGAGGCTTCCGTCTGGCCACTCTGCCATACAGGTCGGATTGCTGCACAGATGGTTGTCCTTCTGTAAGGTTCTCCTCTCTCCACAGAAGAACGCTGGAGCTCAGACAGAGCGACCAACGGGTTATTGATCACCTCCCTGACTTAGGCCTTCCTACCCCGATCACTCAGCTTAGATGGCCGGCCAGCTCTAGGAAGAGTCCTGGTGGTTCATCTTCCACTTACGGATGATGGAGGCCGCTGTGCTCACTGGAACTTTCAGAGCTGCAGAAATTTTTCTGTAACCTTCCCCAGCCTTGTGCCCCGAGACAATCCTGTCTCGGAGGTCTACAGACAATTCCTTTGTCTTCATGCTAGGTGCTTTGACATACACTGTCAACCCTCGGACCTCATATAGACAGGTGTATGCCTTTTCAGATCATGTCCAATCAGCTGAATTTACCACAGGTGAACTCCAATGAAGCTGCTGAAACATCTCAAGGATGATCAGTGGAGACAGAATGACCTGAGCTCAATGTAGAGCTTCACGGTGAAGGCTGTGAACACTGATGTACATGTGATTCTTCAGGGTTTTTTATTTTCAATAAATTTGCAAGTTTAAAAACTCTTTTCTCACATTGTCATTATGGGGGATTGTGTGTAGAATGTTGAGGAAATAAATCAATTTAATCCATCCTGGAATAAGGCTGTAACATAAAAACGTAGAAAAAGTGAAGCGCTATAAATACTTTCCAGATGCACTGTAAATATATGTGCAAAATGTCTGATTCTTCAGATAAAAGGTAGACTTTAAGGATTGCTGTTGGTTCATGAATAAATACATAGCATAAAATGAACTTCAGATCGAATGGAATGCCACATAATATATGCAGATGGAGTTTCATTCACTGTCATTGTTTCAGACACTGGAATGAAGGCCAGCCGGATGACTGGAAAAACCACGGTCTGGGAGAGGAAGGAGAGGAAGGAGAGGATTGTGGGCATATAACATATACTGGGAAACTCAATGACAACCACTGCTCCACCAAAATGAGATTTATTTGTAGAAACTGAAAATGACTGATGGAGTGTGATCCAAACAGCAAAGACATTCAAATATCATCTGTGTACTCTGAACACTGTAAACACCCTTCAAAATATGTTTATTTCCTTTTTTTTTCTGTGTTCTTTTATTTTTAGGAATTAGGAAAACTCCGATCGATTGCCTAGAGATCGGTATCGGCCGATAATTACATTTTATGACTCGATCGGTACTCGCTATCTAAACTGGCTGCAAAATAAATGTACACCATTAGTAAAAGTTAATCAATGCATTTGCCTTATTTTTAAAAAAAAATCTACTTGTTTTAATCTTATAAATGTTTAAATCTTTAAAAATGTTTTAACTGTGAAATTATTTAGAGATGTCTGTTTTTATTAACATTTCTGTAATTTACTTCTCATTTACTGATTATTTCATTAATTTGGTGATGTTAATATATTACACAGGCTATTTTATATACATATCTAAAATGCTTTGGCATTCAAATTTGCTTTGAACTTGAAAGAGAGAGAGAAGCAGATTTGACCTGTCAGTGGGTGCACATGGCTCCTGAATACCATAAAAGTATTTCTTTTTATTTCAGTCTTTTTTAAAGTCTTTTTTTACTTTTACCCACTGAAAAGAAACAGTGTCATAATAAATACAATTATTTAAAATGAAATTATATTTTGTTTGTCGCATATAACTATTTATGTGATGTGGGCAAATTCAATCTGCCTACCACCGCAAGTTTATTTGTTAAACAGAACTTGGGAAATATTTAAAAAAAGTTATCAAATTGGATAAAGGAGGGCTAATCCTTTTGCTTTCAATTGTATATTTAGTTCTTGTTTCAAGCATAAACTCACTTAAGCTTGCAACATTTTTTTCAAATACAGGGAGTGCATAATTATTAGGCAAGTTGTATTTTTGAGGATTAATTTTATTATTGAACAACAACCATGTTCTCAATGAACCCAAAAAACACATTAATATCAAAGCTGAATATTTTTGGAAGTAGTTTTTAGTTTGAGCTATTTTAGGAGGATATCTGTGTGTGCAGGTGA
>CAIGQQ010007036.1:769666-786768 GCA_903798035.1 Danio albolineatus
CATTACAGAGATGCACATCACCTAATATGCTTCATTGGTAGTAGGCTATCCAGCTTATACAGCTTGGAGTAAGACAACATGCATAAAGAGGATGATGTGGTCAAAATACTTTGCCTAATAATTCTGCACTCCCTGTACAAAACTATTTGAGCTTCTCAAGTAAATGCATGTTCATATAAGAATGTTTAGATAATGTTATCTGTTAAACAGGAGTTGGAAAATATTTTAAAATGTGATTCAATTTCAATGGAGGGTTAATAATTTTTCTTTTAACTGTATATTTTTTCCTAGTTTTAAGCATAAACTCACTTAATGTACCATGTTTTCCAAAACAAGACCATTTGAGCTTCTCAAGTTAATGCATGCTCATGTAAGAATGTTTAGATATTTGCACTGGAGATAAAAGGAAAGTTTGTTCCCAGTCCAACGCCTCCCAGCTAATCATTACAGCTCCTGAACAATCATTACACCACTCAAACTACGTCCACTGGTAATCTCGGTTTGCGTTCACACCACTGATCTTACCTGAAGGATGGCGGTGGAAGAGGAGGCCGGCAGACCCACATGGAGCAGGCAGATCGAGTTTACCCTTGCCGGCATCGGCTGCGCTGTGGGACTGGGCAACATCTGGAGGTTTCCGTACCTGTGTTACAGAAGCGGAGGAGGTAAAACACTAATTACTGAAATAATGTTGCTGCCATGTTGTTACTTTACTTTCAAAAAGTGAGTAAACCCATTACCTTAAAAGCAATAAGTCGATTTTACTTTTAAAAAGTCAGTAAATCTATTCACTTAAGGGCACCTATGGTGAAATTCATCTATTGTAAGCTGTTTGGACAGAACTGTGTAGGTATAGTGTGTCCACAGTCATAATGGAGTAATAGAAACACAAAAAGTCTCTTTTTTTTAATTTCCTGATGTTAAATAGGATCTAAATCCCAGTGATTTTGAGGCCCACCTCGATGTGATGTAGGAGTGTGGTTTCCCTGCCTACCAAATTGATTGACCGGAGCATATTACCAAGTCTCTCTAGTAATGCATGCAGTATAAACATGCCCACCGAACAGAGTAGGCAAAGAAACTGCAATTAAATGATCTGTCCAAACTCTCTGTGATCATCTGCACCTTAAAATTGAGTTTTACTCCAAAATGGGCATATTCTCCATTGTATAATAAATAATCTGATGGGCATTTTGAGCTGAAACTTTACAGCCACATTCTGGAGACACCAAAGAGTTATCTTACATCTTGTAAAAGGGGTAAAATAGAAGTTCTTTAACTTACTTTTAAATTATGCACATAGTTTGTTGACTTGTTAATTAAAAGGCAACGAGTTTACTCTTTTTTAAAGTAAAGTCAACTCATCACCTTTTACAGTGTACAGAGTAACGTTTGTTGTCCTCTAAAACAGTGTTTCTCAACTGGTGGGTCGCGACCCAAAAGTGGGTTGCAGGAACATTTTCAGTGGGTCGCGGAGTGTGTGGTCAAAAAAACAACAAAAGTTTAATTTTTAACTTGTTTTGCGTATACTGGACTTTTATTTTGAAATGCGCGCGTCACGTTGCCGAGCAACATAGAGAGTCAGCTGGTGGAACTGTCGAGATAAGATGCTGAAAAAGACATTCAGTGAAGTAAGCATCTCCCAGTTTTCACGATCTGAGAGTGCGATCAAACCCATCCCATTCAGAACTATGTATCTGTGAAAGAGGCTTATCTTCCTTGGTGCAGCTTGAGTCCAAGCAAAGGAACAGGTCTTCGGTTAGCACGATATTCAGGTAGCACTGTCTACCATCACTCCTGACTGTGAAACTCTTATCACTTCAGTAAAGCACATCCTCAGTTATCTCATTATCTTCCCAAATTACTGTTAAGTGAAACAGATGTTTATAATTGCTGTCATATTAGATGTAAAAATGGTTATGGATGTTTTAATCATTTTACAATTTGCTGGTTTGTTCTGTTCAACAGGATCAGTGTTCATGTTTTATTACCAGCTCAGTTTTGTTTATGGTAACAACCTTTCCTCACCCTAACCGCTGTTTACAGTGTTTGTCGTTTTTACTTTGTAATATTTCTATAATTTGATACATTTTGTTAAATGTCAGCAATAAAATAATGTTTATTTGTAAGTCTCGCTGATTTTCTCATGATTTTTCTTTCACTAATTGTGTACGTTAACAAATAAATACAAATTAATAATAATTCCTAAAATTATATTACAGTTCCTAAAAATTTGGGTCGCGGCTTGATGACCATGTAAAAATGTGGGTCCCGTGGCCAAACCAGTTGAGAACCACTGCTCTAAAACAACAGTAAGCATAGTGCATCTGATCTAGCGGCATGGAATTAATTAAAAATAAATTTCTGATTGAATTTTGTCATAATATTTTAATCAACGCTTTATTAAAAATAGCTGAGACCAACAGAATTTAACCATTGAGCGCTGTTGGGGATGTTTTTGTATCCACTTTGGGGTGATTTTTAGTCTTATTTGGCCACAACTTTCTTCTCAAATTGAATGATTTTTGATGACAAATCTTATTTTGACACAAATTGTGGGAAAATTCTTTGGAATGTTTCAAAAACTCATCAATATGCTCAACTGTACCACCCTTTCATTATGCTGGTGGTTGTTTTGTTGCCCCATTGACTTCTTTTATAATGACATTTTTTAATTGCAAAGTCATGACAGCATATAATCATGCAACCTTAAGCATAATTCATCTGATCAGTTTGGCAATGACGAAATCTATTGAAATTTCAACTGGCCAGGCTATAAAACAATGTTTTTTTAGAAAGATTTAAATCAAAACAAATTTAATTGGCTCGTGTGAAAACACAGAGTACTACTTTTAAAGGTCCTATGTAATGTAAAGTGTATTATTATCAGTACAATCGAAAACTGCCATTATGAAGTCATGCACACTGTATGTCTATGAGAAAATCTGGTAAATCTGTACAATAAGGTTCCATTAGTTAATTTATTTACTTTTTTACTTTATACACATTTAACTTGATGTTTTAAGTGAGATTATTCAATGCTTACATGCTTTTTTAAAGTTAATTTGATGAATATTTAACAGTGAAGGACACCTTAAAATAAAGTGTTACCAATATGTTTATTACAGTATTATTCATATTTGTTACAATTTAGTCAATGAAAATGCTATGCATTACTGTTAACTCACAGTGCATTACTTAATGTTATCCAACACAACTTTGATAACATCAACTGGATTTTAATAATGAATTATTAAATGCTGAACTGAAAAATGCTGAACGTTATTTAATGAAACCTTACTGTAAAGTGTGACTGAAAATCCTTACATAGATCTTCAAATGTTTCTGTTAACAATATACCTTGACCTTTCAGACTGTAATAGTTAGAAACACACACACACACACACACACACACACACACACACACACGTGAAGGAGAATGACTGTGGATAAATGAGTTTATCTGTAACTGTAACGGTGTGTAAGATCAAGCATGACACAGCAATCAGATCAGTCAAACTTGATGTGTTTAAACTGCTGTAATGTTTACATGCTACTAATATGTGGTCTGGCAGCATGTGTATAATGGCGTAAAAATGTTGATATATTTAGAAACGTTTGTTTGGATACATATGTATGGGTTCAGGTTAGGTGTAACCATTACGACTTAGAAAAACAATCTCACTGGAATCACTTTTGTTTTTCTCAGCTGATGAAAGATAAAAGCACTGACAGCCAATCAGAATCCATTGTTTTATGAGTGTAGGCGTTTAGAGTAGCAGACAACAAAACTGCAGTGTGTGCTTATAATAAACTAAATCTGATCATTTGTACTTTCATATTTACCTATTTTTTTACGTTGTATTTATAGATTCAGAATTATAGACATAAATCCGGATTTACATTTACATATTCATAACATATTCAGAAGTTACACATGTCAGAAATTAGAGTAAAACTCAAACATTACAACTTCTTTTGTCTGATTAGTGCTGCAAGTAAATAACTGTAATTGGGCATCTGAATGAAACAATGAATAAAGCTTTTACTATTTACTGTTTTTTTCTGCTTTTTTTAATTTATTTTTTTACAGAGTTAGTTTTACAGAGTTAGTTTAAGTATTAGAATTACAATTGTGAGAAAAAAAGCTTACATAAAACATGAAAAATTTTCAGCAATCACCAAATGTATATACACCCACTGGCTACTTTATTAGGTACATTTGCTTGTTAATGCAAATTTCTAATCAGCCAAATCACATGGCAGCAACTCAATGCATTTAGGCATGTAGACATGGTCGAGACGATCTGCTGCTATTGAAACTGAGCATCAGAATGGGGAAGAAAGGAGATTTAAGTGACTTTGAACGTGGAACAGTTGTTGGTGTCAGACGGGCTGGTCTGAGTATTTCAGAAACTGCTGATCTACTGGGGTTTTCACGCACAACCATCTCTAGGGTTTACAGAGAATGGTCCGAACAAGAGTAAATATTAAGTGAGTGGCAGTTCTGTGGGCGCAAATGCCTTGTTGATGCCAGAGGTCAGAGGAGAATGGCCAGACTGGTTCCAGATGATAGAAAGGCAACAGTAACTCAGAATCTCTGAACACTCAACATATCCAACCTTGAAGCGGATGGGCTACAGCAGCAGAAGACCACACTGGGTGCCACTCCTGTCAGCTAAGAACAGGAAACTGAGGCTACAATTCACACAGGCTCACCAACACTGGACAGTAGAAGATTGGAGAAACGTTGCCTGGTCTTGATTTCTGCTGCCACATTCGGATGGTCGGGTCAGAATTTGGCGTCAACAACAAATAAGCATGGATCCATCCTGCCATGTATCAACGATTCAGGCTAGTGGTGGTGTAATGGTGTGGGGGATGTTTTTCCTGGCACACTTTAGGCCCATTAGTACCACTTGAGCATCGTGTCAACACCACAGCCTACCTGAGTATTGCTGCTGACCATGTCCATCCCTTTATGACCACAGTGTCCCCATCTTCTGATGGCTACTTCCAGCAGGATAACGCACCATGTCATAAAGCGTGAATTATCTCAGAGTGGTTTCTTGAACATGACAATGAGTTCACTGTACTCAAATGGCCTGCACAGTCACCGT
The DNA here is from genome assembly GCA_903798035.1 of Danio albolineatus. Lineage (NCBI taxonomy): Eukaryota > Metazoa > Chordata > Actinopteri > Cypriniformes > Danionidae > Danio > Danio albolineatus. Next base: position 774,787 of record CAIGQQ010007036.1, read on the forward strand.
ACACAATACAATAGAGTACCTTTGGTATGTGGTGGAACGGGAGATTCACATCATGGATGTGCAGCCGACAAATCTCCAGCAACTGTGTGATGCTATCATGTCAATATGGTGCACAATCTCTGAGGAATATTTCCAGTACCTCGTTCAATCTATGCCACAAAGGATTAAGTCAGTTCTGAAGACAAAAGGGGGTCCAACCTGCTACTAGTAAGATGTACCTAATAAAGTGGCCTGTGAGTGTATGTATCAGTTACATAAATGATAGATTTCCTCCCTAAACTCCCTATCTTAGTCATGACTGCCCACAAACCACCCGCAGAGAGCTTCAGTTTTCACCTTGAGTTGATTAAAACAGCTGTTCCCAATAAATCGGGGTATTTAAGATGCTTTAGAACTGCTTGGACTATTTGCTAAAGTATAGAAGTTTTGATTTCCCCATAGGCTATGACAGTTTGCAAAGGGTATGAATCATTTTGGACATGCCACTTTAGCTAAAATATGAGAAATATTTTTTTTCATCGTATTATTATATTTTGGGAGAAGCCTGTGTCATTTCCTGTCAAATAGAACTTGCTGGTTTAATAGAAGAAAGCCAGAATTGGCCAGGGATATGAATAATTTTAGCTCGACTGTATATAATTGCGGGCGCCACGGTGGCGTAGTGAGTAGCACGTTTGCCTCACAGCAAGAAGGTCGCTGGTTCGAGCCTCGACTGGGTCAGTTGGCATTTCTGTGTGGAGTTTGCATGTTCTCCCCGTGGTTGCGTGGGTTTCCTCCGGGTGCTCCGGTTTCCCCCACAGTCCAATGATATGCGGTACAGGTGAATTGGGTAGGCTAAATTGTCCCTAGTGTATGTGTGTGAATGAGAATGTATGGATGTTTCCCAGAGATGGGTTGCAGCTGGAAGGGCATCCGCTGCGTAAAACAAATGCTGGATAAGTTGACGGATCATTCCGCTGTGACGAACCCAGATTAGTAAAGGGACTAAGCCGACAAGAAAATGAATGAATGAATGTATATAATTGCCTCTTTAAGATGCATAACAACCTCTGCTATGACTAAATACACACAGCTACAGTGTATAGTTTTTCAAAGTGCATCCCTCATCTAACAATGTGTGGTCAATGACGTCCTCAGGTGCGTTTCTGTTGCCGTACCTGCTGATGCTGGTGGTGCTGGGGATCCCACTGCTGCACATGGAGCTGACTCTGGGCCAGTATCTGAGAAGAGGACCCGTCTTGGCTCTGGCCAAAGCCTGTCCACTGTTCAAAGGTCACACAGAAGAAAATGCATGCATAATAATGAAATCTGTAACATTTATTACCAGATAAATGCTGTCCGTCCTAAAAATATACTGCTAAACACAACTGTCAGATCCATATAACTGAAATGTCATTGTAAGTGATAAGCTGATATAACAATTTACAGTTAATTACTGACTAAAGGTTATTGTCGCTGTAATCTGTGATCTCACCAGGTGTTGGCATGGCAACGGTGGCCATCTCTTTCATCATGTGCACATACTATAATATAATAATCACGTGGGCCCTGTACTACATGTTCAGCTCTTTTCGGAGTGAGTTGCTTTGGCAAAACTGCAACAACACGTGGAACACAGTGAACTGCACTGACAGTGCGACCAACAGCTCCTCGTCCTCCACCGCCAGCCAGCAGTTCTTCAAGTATGATTAAGACATATTCTGTTTGCTATTTCTCATATTCTATTAACCCTTGTGTGCTGTTGTGGATGTTTTCATCCACTCTGGGGTGATTTTAGTGTTAATTTGGCCACAACCTGCCAATGTGTTTCAGCAAATGGAATGATTTTTGATGACAAATCTCATTGGTAATTACACTGTAAAAAATCCAACTTACAAATTTTTAACTCAGTTTAAGATTGTAAGTTAGGTGGACATATTTTTAAGCTCAGAGTTGAATTTACTCATAAAAATGATTCAACTGCATGTTTGGAACTGTTTGTTCAATGAAAGTAAAAAATTAAGTTGAGGAGACTTTAAATTTTGATTTCTTTATATCTTCAAAAAATAAAAAGTTGAGTTAACTTAAAATTTTAAATCAAAAATTGAGTTCATTAAGCTTCAGTGTTTGAGGTTGTGCCAAATTATTCTGTAAAGTATTATAGACTTAAACCAGCCTTTTCAGTCAACTTAAAAAAATAATTTGGCACAACTTCAACCACTGAAGCTTAATAAACTAAAAATTTAGTTGCTTTAAAATTTTAAGTTAACTCAACTTTTTATTTTTTACAGTGTGGTAGGGGTGTTGCAAAATCTTGTACGACGAGATCTCGTGAGATTAAATCGCGGCAAGATTTCTCGTCGAGCTGAAAAGTTGTCTCGTGAGTTGTTATGTTATGATGGAGCGTTAAGGGTGAAATTAGCACTGATGATTGGAGGCAGGATTGGATTTGATCTGCAATAGTGTTTTGCACACACCTGGCAACCCCGCCTGGCCCCGGAGTTGCGCTTGTCACTCAGGCCCCGTTTACACTAGTGCGTTTTCGTTTTAAAACGCATAAGTTTTGCTACGGTTACGCCATCCGTCCACACTACGCCGGAGTTTTCGAGGTGCGAAAACGGAGCGTTTTGGAAACGCTGGAGAGGCCGTTTTCATTCTAAAACGCTGCTGCTGCGTCTCAGTGTAGATGGAGGAAAACGGAGACCTTTGAAAACGGAGGCGTGGCTGCTGAGACTCGCTACGTGATTGGGGCTTTTGGGTCATTGCGTAAACATCCCTTATTCGTTAAGCGCACGTGGCTATAACGACACCGGCAGACGGCAGACCAGCCTTCACTGTAAACACTGTATTTTCGATAGCCATGGATGTTTTATATTCATTTGTTACTTTAAGTAACAACTCGACCTCGTCATCTGTCCTCAAAAAGACCTCTCTTGCTTTCTTTGCCATCGTGTTCATCGTTCAACCAGCGTTTGTTGACTAACAATAACCAAATGCCGAGCGAGACACGTGCTTCCTGTTTATACTTGAACGCGCATGGCCAGAGTGTGCGAATGGTCACGTGGTGGCGTAGTTTGGACGAAGATCTGTTGAGAGACGCTTGGGTGAAACGCTAGTGTGGACGCGGATCGTTTTCATGCTAAAACGCCGTTTTAAAACTAAAACGCACTAGTGTAAACGGGTCCTCAGTTGGGTGGGCAATGAAATAGCACTTCATATATGCTGGAAGTCATGATCGTCGTAAACAGAAACAGAATTAAGACGTGGAGTATTTCTATTTTAGTCGCATTATTGAAGTGCAGATATGTAAACGCCATAATCAAACTATTACCACCTTTAGCCACTTTTTGCGACAGGACCTACACACCTACACCACAGACACACACACAGACATCTAAGAGCACACAAACAAACACACACACACTCACTGAATGAACTCCTGGAATACGGAACACACGTTTATGCTGTTTGGGGAAAAAGCTGAATTTTTAAAAAAAAAATAATTTCACATGCGGTTTCACTCTTCATCAAAACAACTCTCTCCTATCAGTCCTATTCGCATGATCACATCCAGTCGCTCAGAGTGAGTCACGCGGCCTGAATAACATCTTGCTAAATGAAAGTGAAACTAATTTATTAAATTAAAAATAAATACCAAAAGTTGCTTTTTTTTTAAGTTCAGTGTGTGGAAAATAGTTTGATTTATCATGTGAAGTTGTACAGGGCAGAAGCCGGTCAGTAGAGTTTATAGCTAAATATTTAGCAGTGTTTGCATGTCTTTTATGACATAGAATTCATTTAATTAGAAATAAAACACCATTCATTACAGTGTTTTTAAAAAGCACCTAAATAGTTTTGTATTTTGTGATTATTTTTTCTAGTTAAATAAAAATCTATTTTCCATTCATATATTACAAATACTATATATAAATAATTCCATTATATATAAGATTATTATCCATTCACATAGGCTATTAGCAAAATATTTAGCAGTGTTTGCACGTCCATTACTGCGTATATTTCATTAAAATAAAAGTAAAATAACATTCATTACAAGTCGATTTAAAGAACGCAACTAAATAGTTTTGCGATTTGTGTTTTTTCCCCAGTTGAATAAAAGATTATTTTCCATTGATATATTTCATCATTGAGGATTTCTTAAAAATAGTGTAAAAATCTCATCTCGTTCTCGTGAACCCAATCTTGTATCTTGTCTCTTGGAGTAGGCATCTCGTCACACCCCTAGTATATACACTACCATGAGGCCGTGCAAGAGAATTTATGAATGGGACAACTTATGCGGGTACTTTACTGTAGGTCATGTAATAATGACAGAATGGCAGATGTTGTACATCTGATTTCCACTCATACTACTCACATTCACATTATAGAACATACTTTTCTAATAGTCGTAATTTAAGGTCAAATAGTATGCAATATCAGCCAGAGTTTAACTTTCAGATTGATTCTTCAACCACTAGTTACATAGTGTAGAGTAGCATTATGTTATTGAGCTGTGGCGTAGACGTTACAGTGTTAATGCAATTATGTGTTGGCTCTGTTAGCTATAAGGTGCTGGAGAGAACCAGTGGTGTGGAGGAGACAGGCACCTTGAGGTGGGAGCTCTTCCTCCTTCTGCTGTTGGCCTGGATTCTAGTCTACCTCTGCATCTTTAAAGGAGTCAAATCCACTGGCAAGGTAAGGTGAGAACAGATGGAAAATACAAAATATCTTAAAAGTCTGATTGCACTGTGATGTTCACAGGCTGACTTTTGTCAATTCAAATCAACTCAATAAACTTCATTGTCTATTCCCACAGGGGTTAGAAAATTGTCTTTAGACAGCGGCTCACACACAACAGAAAAATATATAAAATAAATACACTTACACAATTATTTTAAGCTCCAATTTAAAAACAAAACCAATGGCAGTGGTCTAAACGTCTTCTTGTACTTAGCCTTTTTTCTAAAAGGAACTTTATACAGTTTGCCAGACGGAAGTAACTTAAAGCAGTGTTTCTCAACTGGTGGGAACATTTTTAGTGGGTCGCGGAGTGTGTGGTCAAAAAAACATTCATTTTTTATTTATTTAGCTTATACCGGACTTTTATTTTGAAATGCACATGCGGCAACAGTTTAGTTCATGGGAACTGAACCTTTCCTTACCCTAACCTCTGTTTACAGAGGTTTATTTGTCGTTTTTACTTTGTAATATTTCTATAATTTGATACATTTTGTTAAATGACAGCAATAAAAAATATTGTTTATTTGTAAGACTTTGTGATTTTATTATGATTTATCTGTCACTACTTGTGTATGTTAACAAATAAATAAAAAATAATTATAATTCCTAAAATTATATTATAAAAATTTGGGTCGCGGCTTGATAACCATGCAAAAATGTGGGTCCCATGGCCAAACCAGTTGAGAACCATTGACTTAAAGGAACCATGAAAAAGATGGGAAGAGTCTTCCAAAGTAATGGAGGTTTTCCTTTTTGTCGTCTTTTCATTGCTTTGCAGATGTATTAACGCCATTTAATCTATTAATGCATGCATTAATGCAGTTTATTTTTAATGAATGTTTTTGGCACTGAAAAAGAGAAAAAAGAAAGTAAACAATCCTCCTCTAAGACCCGCGACGAGACGATCCCAAGGTTCCATAATCCTGGATCATGCTGTATCCTGAGCCATAGGAGAAATGGTCATGCCCAACTGAGCCTGGTTTCTCTCTAGGTTTTTTTTTTAATTCTTCACTTTCGCCAATTGGTAAAGTTTTTGTTTTGTTTTTTTTCCTCGCCGCTGTCGCCACTGGCTCGCATGGTTCGGGACTTGTAGAGCTGTGCATCGATGGATTTGCTCTTCAGTGTTAGGACTCTCAGTAGGGAAAATAAACCACACTGAACTGAACTGAACTGAAACATTAAAAACTGTTTCAATTTACTATAACCTTCTATGTGAAGCTGCTTTGGCACAATCTACATTGTAAAAGCGCTATACAAATAAAGGTGAATTGAATTGAATAATACTGTACATGCTGCTATATACTGCACATACTGTAAATACAAAATTGCACTTGCCTTAATCTCTTATGTATTTTCTCTTGAAATTGCTGGCACATCATAACATTTGATTTTAAAAAAGTGATACATATTAAAAAGGCATAATAAATTATGTGTTTTCTTTCATTTCAATAATTCTCTTTACTTTAGGCTGAAATGCTACATGAACAATTTTAATCCATGAGGCATTATCCATGCTAATATCAAGTGCGTTATTGCAAGTTCAGCGAGACATCATGACCAGATGAAGAATGCACCAATTATCATTATGCATTGCAGTAACATTTGAGCATTAATCTTTTACTGCACACAATTTTCATTAACTCCGGGAATATATAATTAAATGCCAATGCACATGTAAAATAAAATGGTAAAAAAATAAGTGTTATATAAACACTATTAATAGTAAATAGTATGCTATTATTTAGGCTGATTCAATTAAGAAACAATGAGAATCTACTGTTTAGGAATGTGTGGCCAGAATAGTCAAGCTGTCATTAAAAAAAGGTTTACCAATTATGATGAAACAAATCTCACTTGAAGTTCTGCTTTGTCCACAGGTGGTGTACTTCACTGCTCTGTTTCCATATGTGATTCTTCTGGCTCTGCTGATCAATAACGTGCAGCTGCCGGGAGCTTTAGACGGCATCAAATTCTTCATCATACCCGAGTGGGACAAGCTGCTCAATGTGCAGGTAGACTAAAAGAGATGATAATTGAAATAACAGCAGTTAATTTGATTAGTACAGACTCATGAAATGCAGTGCTTTTGATATTTCTGCATTTAATCTCTTGCTGCTTTAAAAAGAATGTGCATGACAGATAGATTATTGTTGTGAATATTTCTGTTTAATAAATGTATTGTAACTAACTACATTCATAGAATAATTTAACGTTAAGATCTATATTAATCATGTAACCTGTTGTTTGGTAGTCATAAGTAGGCATGGGCTGATAACCGTTTTTAAGGTATACCGCGGTTCAGAAAAGTCAAGGTTTTCAAAATTTTCTGCTTTACCATTCCTAAGGCATGAGTAAAATTTTGTATTTATATTTTTATTTTTTATTTTTTTTGGTGTAAACTGTAAAGACATCTGTGTTTTTGAAACAAATGAAGACCGCAGAAGTCGATGAGTCACTCGAATTATTTATCCTGACATGTTTAGTGCTCCAAAATACTTTAAATGTTTCTCAAAATAAAATATTTTGTGTTCAAAGGGGAAAAAACACAATACCGTCATACTGTGAAACCGTGATATTTTAATCCAAGGTTATCATACCTTCAGAATCTTATACCGGCCCATGCCTAGTCATAAGGAAAAACACATACAATAATTCTAAAAATATGTTATATGTTTATACTGTACAGACGGTTTCAAAGCAGCTTAATGAGAAGAATCAACCTGCGGTCTGTTTCCTAATGCCCCAGTATATTATTGGGGATACTATACTATCAGTGAGTGCCGTCTTTTGGATGAGACCCTAAACTGAGGTCCTGACTCTCTGTGGTCATTAAAATCCAATGGCACTTCTGGTAAAAAGTACGGGTGTAACCCCGGTGTCGTGGCCAAATTCACTCTATCGGCCCTTCCACATCATGGCCTCCCAGTCATCCCCATCCACTGAATTGGCTCTATCACTGTCTCTCCACTCCACCAATAGCTGGTGTGTGGTGAGCGCACTGACGCTTTTTTCCTGTGGCTGCCGTCGCATCATCTAAATGAATGTTGCACACTGATGGTGGTGTGGAGAGACCCCCCCCCCCATAATTGTGAAGCGCTTTGTGTGTACGGCCATACAAGATAAATGCGCTATATAAATAAAAATACTTTCATTCATTCATTTTCTTTTCGGCTTAGTCCCTAGTGGGGGAACCCCTACTTGTGAGGGAAACCGGAGCACCGGGAGGAAAACCACGCGAACACAGGGAGAACATGCAAACTTCACACAGAAATGCCAACTGACCCAGCCGAGGCTCGAACCAGTGACCTTCTTGCTGTGAGGCGACAGCACTACCTACTGCGCCACCATGTCATTTAAATAAAAATACTTACACAATTCCTTCATGTTGTACCAACACAAATCAATTAAGTTAACTTAATCGTTTTACAAATTTAAGTGGATTAAACCTAAAACAATCAAGCTGCCACCAAAAAACTTTTAAATTGTGTTGATTTGGCTCATTTTAATTAAGTACTTCATATAAGTATTGTTTATTTTAAAAATCTTTTTTGAGTGTACATTGTCTGGGTCAAAATTATATATATTTTTTTCTTTATGCCAAATATCATTAGGATATTAATTAAATATCATGTTTTATGAAGACATTTTGTAAATGATATAAAATATATAGGGTGGCTCAGTGGTTAGCACTGTCGCCTCACAGCAAGAAGGTCGCTGATTCGAGTCCCGGCTAGGTCAGTTGCTATTTCTGTGTGGAGTTTGCATGTTCTCCCTGTGTTGGTTTCCTTCGGGTGCTCCGGTTTCCCCCATAGTCCAAACACATGTACTTTAGGTGAACTGAATAAACTAAATTGGCTGTAGTATATGAAGGTGTGTGTGCATGTAAGAGTGTATGGGTGCTTCCCAGTATTGGGTTGCAACTGAAAGGGCATCCGCTGTGTAAAACATATGCTGGATAAGTTGGCGGTTCATTGCACTGCGGTGAGCCCTGATGAATAAACGAAGTAAGCCGAAGAAAAATGAATGAATTAATGAATAATATATATTTATTTATTGTATATGTATATTTTTGATTAGTACTTTGAATTGCCAAGAGAGCTTAATTTGGGCAACTTTAAAAGCAATTTTTTAAAATATTTAGCTTTTTTTGAACCCTCAGACTTCAAACTGTTTAATCTCAGCATGAATATTGTTCTGTCCCAACAAACCACACGTCAATAGGAAGCTAATTATTCAGCTTTTAGATTATGTAAAAATAACAATTTCCAAAAAATTATGATTTATGACTAGTTTTGTGGTCCAGGGTCACAAATATGAAACAAGTTAAAATGTTGAATAAAGACAACAGTGTCATTATTCAGCACGAGTCAGTTGTGTATGCATTCAGTTCAACTTAATAACTGTAAAGTTTATATCAGGGTACCCACAATAGCTCTGTCTAGTACTGTGTGTTGTCATTGTGTCTCTGTATGAGTGCCGATTGTGGGCACGCTTGGACCGTGTGCGCTCCCGTTTGATACGGGCGCGTGGGGTCTGGGCGTGTTCGCGATTGCGCGCTCTCGTCCTGGTGTTTGTTTGTTCTGTCGGCATCGCGCTGTTTCATTCTCAGCGTCTTGAGTCTGGTTTCGGTTTGGGATGGCGCTGAGATGAAACATGCGCATTGCATATGTGTGAGCGCACGGTAAGATGTTTTCATTATATCGTGTGCTTGTGTCTTGCGTTCAGTCCTCTGTTGTTGTGTTTAGCACGTGGTGTGTTTACGTGTCGTCATGCGAGCACGCAGTTAATTCTCTCATTGGCTGCGTGTTCTAGTCTCTATGTGAGCACATGGCTTGTGTTGTCATGTGCTCTCCTGTCTATTGTCTAGCCCCACCCTTCTTGTTAACCCATTATTAGTCTGTTATGTTCACCTGTTTGTTTGTTAATCATTTCTGCTTTAAATTCTCCTCATGTCTGCTGTCCTGTGCCAGTTCGTTGTCTAATTCCTGCCAGTCATGTTGTGTCGAGCCCTGTCCTGTCCAGCGCTGCCTTTTTTTCCTGCCAGCCCAGTAAAGTTAGTTTTTGGCTTTTAATTAATGTTTTCCCCCTGGGGGATGTTTATTTTGCTGTTTGTTTTATTTTTATTATTAATAAATACTCATTTTTTGTTGCAATTGAGTCCTCGCTCCTTTTCCCCAACCCGAATTATGATTCAAGTTCAATTCAGATATAAACAGCTGCTGAAAAGACAATAGTATCATTATTGAACTCAAATCAGGTTTATTGTTAAATCCAGCAGATTCAGCTATGGTGAAAATGAAATGAAAGCCACTGTAGGTACAGAAGTAATGCAGCTCTGCTAACTCTCAGTAAGTTATACATTATGTTTTCATTGTGTTCTGTATTAACATTGTGTAATGTGTGTTTAGGTATGGATTAATGCAGCAGCTCAAATCTTTAACTCCATTGGGATTGGCTTTGGCTCTCTAATGGCAATGGCCAGCTACAACAACTACAACAACAACGTCCTCAAGTGAGAAAAGATCTGAATTTTTAATAGATACAGCTTTACAATACAGTAAATAAATCATGCCATAATATGTCATTCGTAATCTGCTTTCCTGTTATATAAAACTGCTGTATTTCTGTATCTTTCTAGTGCAAAGATCACTGTGATAATGTATTTATAACTCATATAATGAATTTATATGGCCATGGCATTTTAAAAAGATTTATGTCAAGCAAGGTTATTATAGTTTTGAGTTTTTATTTCAATACTATTTTAAAATTTGATTTTGGTTTAGCTTTAGTTTGTTTTTTTAATGTTTGTGTAGTTTGTAATTAGTGTTTAGTCAAGTTTAGTTTTATTTTGAGAACATATCTCTATTTAGTTTTAGCTATTCCAGTTTAAACATGCGTAGTTGAAGAAAATAGAGATGTATTAATTTAAATAAACATGCACCTGACTGATATGTGGGGCTGCAACAGAACAAGTCCTTATTAATTCAGAAAATTCTTTATTTTGGATATATATGCTTTGACCCTTGCGTACTATTCAAATTGACTACTCTTTCGTTATGTTGATGGCTGCATTTTATTTAAGTTTTTCAGTAATAGTTTAGTTTCATTTAGTTTTTTTGTGAGATTTAAATTTTATTTCAGTCAACAAGAACGTTTTTAAACCAATAGTTTTAGTCTTAGTTTCAGTTTTTATTTACTAAAATATCCTTGGTGACCGGCGGCATGGTGGCTCAGTGGTTAGCACTGTCGCCTCACAGCAAGAAGGTCGCTGGTTCAAGTCCCGGCTGGGTCAGTTGGCATTTCTGTGTGGAGTTTGCATGATCTCCACATGTTGGTGTAGGTTTCCTCTGGGTGCTCCCCCACAGTTCAAACACATGGACTATAGGTGAATTGTGAATATGAGAATGTATGGGTGTTTCCAAGTACTGGGTTGCGGCTGGAAGGGCATTCACTGCGAAAAACATATGCTGGAATAGTTGGCGGTTCACACTGTTGTGGCAACACCTGATAAATAAAATAAAGGGACTAAGCCAAAGGAAAATGAATGAATGAACCTTGGTGTCAAGTAAATGGGGCTCAGTGTTTAGAGAGAAATAAAATATATTCACAAACAGTGACTTTGATTATCCCTAACTTTATTCCTGTCCTGTTTGCTGTATAGAGACACTCTGGCCATTGCCATCACAAACTCCCTGACTAGTATTTTCGCTGGATTTGTCATTTTCTCTGCGTTTGGTTACATGTCGCACCTTCAGAATGTGCCGGTCAGTGAAATCGCAGTTGACGGTGGGTTACTTTAATATATTAATTTCCTTACTTTGCATCCCTAATCGTAACTAGTCCTGTTAAATCTGGTGTCTCTCTGGATTTTTCTCCTGCAGGTCCGGGTCTAGTGTTTGTGGTTTACCCACAAGCCTTTGTGACGATGCCTGTTGCTCCTCTGTGGGCCTTTCTCTTCTTTTTCATGCTACTCTGCCTCGGCCTTGACAGTCAGGTATATTTTAATGTACTAATAGTGCTGTGGAAAGGTTAATCCAAATTAATCACATCCAAAACAAAAGTTACATGTTTGTTAACAGAAATATGTAAATATGTTATGTTATATGTGTGTATTTATTATACATCTACACATATTGCTTATTACACTTACTCACTCACTATACTTCGACTTAGTCTGATTTATTACAGGTTGCCACAGCAGAATGAACCGCCAATTACTCTGGCATGTTTCATTTAGACCTGTATATATATATATATATA
>CAIGQQ010007036.1:798005-814250 GCA_903798035.1 Danio albolineatus
ATCTATCTATCTATCTATCTATCTATCTATCTATCTATCTATCTATCGAAAATTAACAATTTAATAGGGTAAAAGTAAGGTTAGTAACGAGTTATAGACCAAACTATAGTCCAACCTGACCTGACATTCAAACTATTTTCATTTGAAGACGTTATTGGGCCTTTTCTGTCAACATGTAAATCCAGATTGAATTAAGGTTAGAGTGTTACCCACCTCTAAGATTATAGTTTCCATTATCGGAGTCTTCGTTTTGTTTTCTCGTCAGAGGAAAGTGGAGGAGCAATTTGCGCGCCAAAATGACAAACAAGTCAAAAAAACGAGGAGAAGCGGTGTAAAATAACATCAAACAAACAAAATAACATAAAATAAAGTCCCAGAATATGTTTGACAGATAAATTCAGAGTCAGCCCAAGAGACAACATTAACGCGAAAAAGCATATTCGTTGTGAACTTGCTGCACCGCGTGACTGATTCACTAAAAGGAATCGATTCATTAGAGTCATTTGATAATGAAGCTTCCACAAGGTAACAATGCAGCACATACAACGTAAAGAAAGTGTTGTTTCGTGATTTTTTTTTCTTCATGATATTAATGCAGTGGGTTATAGAAACACGGCTTACATTTATATTTTATAGTTTTATTTATTTATGTGTGTTGTCAATTAGGCATGGGCCGGTATAAGATTCCGACGGTATGATAACCTTGGATAAACATATCACGGTTGCACGGTATGACGGTATTGTGCTTACTGCTCTAAAATGTATTCTTTTTAAATGTCTGGCTAAAAAACTAAAACGTTGTTTGCCCATTAACACAATATATTTTATTTTGAGAAACATTTAAAATATTTTGGGGCAGTAAACATGTCAGGCTAAATAATTCAAGTGAATCCGTGTCTTAATTAGTTTCAAAAACACAGATGTCTTTACAATTTACACCTAAAAAACTAAATAAATAAAAATGTTAATAAAAAATCTTACTCATACCTTAGGAATGGTATAGCAGAAAATTGTGGCGGTATGAAAACCTTGACTTTTCCATACAGCTTAGGCTGGTTTAAGCTGTTTTTTTCCAGTAAGGAAATCTTAATACAAATACCATGGTTTAACTATGGTAGCCTATAGTGTCCCTATGGTGAAATAACGTTTGCCTAGTGGTTACTGTCCATTAACCATTTTCTCTAGTAAGACCATGGATAATTTGTCTCTATCTATCTATCTATCTATCTATCTATCTATCTATCTATCTATCTATCTATCTATCTATCTATCTATCTATCTATCTATCTATCGAAATTAACAATTTAATGTGGTAAAAGTAAGGTTAGTAACGAGTTATAGACCAAACTATAGACCAACCTGACCTGACATTCAAACTATTTTCATTTGAAGACATTATTGGGCCTTTTCTGTCAAAATGTTTATCCAGATTGAATTAAGATTAGAGTGTAACTACCTCTAAGATTATAGTTTCCATTATCGGAGCCTTCGTTTTGTTTTTTCGTCTGAGGAAAGTGGAGGAGTGTTACAATTTGCGCGCCAACGGTTATCTGTTAACTGTTAAAACGGTTATCGTCCTATGCCTATTGTCAATGCAGTTTCTCAGGTTTGTATAAATGCATGGAAGTGTAGCCTGTGTTATTAAGTTAATAGTTTATGAATCAGCCATTGAAGAGGACATGACTGAAACAGATGTGGCGAAATGTATTAAATGATCATGAATTGTTTCATTCATACAGTGCTATATTAGTATATTAAATTGAGCATCTGTGTTTTTGTGTTGCGTTTCAGAAGTTTAAAAAGTCCATCACACCATTTTCTCTGGACGATGATGATGATAGCCCATATTACCAGCAGAAAGGTGGAATTATGGAGACGATTCCCAACATCGCTGTCATCAGCTCGATTGCACCGCTGCCTGATAAACCACCAATCCAGACTAATTTATGATCTCACTAAACCAGACTGCTGGAAACCAGAACTGCCTGAGGATGCACCAGTGAAAATCTGTCTGAAATATTATGGCCTAAATTCTATAGTTTCAAAAAGTATAGACCATTTCAATGTGGTCAAATCATTGGCCCATAAACATTTCCTGCTTGTTATCAAACTATTTATTAACTATAACAAGAGGCAGTTCGATCATAACTTAATGTAAAAACAGCTATCATAACATTATTTATCAGTAAGTCGACCTTTTTGGATACTTGGACGGTTTAGAAATTAAAAATGTAAAACAGGAAGTACGTTGGGACCGTTGTTTTTGTTTACATCCCTCAAAATGGTCTATAGCAGTGTTTCTCAAACTGTGGTACGTGTACCAGTAGTGTTACACAGGCTTCCTTCTAGTGGTAATGTGTACAACAACACAGATGTGATCAGTGATTTTAAAAGGCTAAATCTTTTATTTTATTTTCAATTTTCTAATGATTGCCATGTATTCTTTCATTTAAAGCTATTTTCCTCCCAGTATTTGTAACGGTTGTTAGGGGCGTATCCCGTATTTTTATATCCCAATGTTGACAGGTATAGTTTAATCACTTGCTTTTTCTGACACACAAAGCCTACTCTAATGCGCAGTAAGCAGATCTAATGTCTAATTTCACTGTTCAAACTATTTAGAATGTTTAAAGTGGCAAATAAATAATAATAATAATACTAAATATTCACAATAATAAGAATTAATCTGCAACGTTTTTGAACTGTGCAGGCCTGTAGCTGCTTAATTACGCCTGCTACGCTGCTGTATTTCAATACTGGTCATTATGGTGGTACTTGGAGAGACTATTTTTTTCTGAGGTGGTACTTGGTGAAAAAAGTTTGAGGACCACTGGTCTATGCATATCTTTAGGTTTCATCTCAGTTATAACAAAAACAACATACAGATGTCTCTAGTTCAAAACGTCCGTTTTACCGCCGTTCTTGACGCCGCAGCGGCAGTATTTTGGCCGCTGGGTGGCGCTTTAACCATAGATTTTCAGCTTTCCACAGAAGCACGCCACCATAAGTGTATTGTACACTCTAAAAAATGCAAGGTTGAAAGTTAACCCACCCCTAACCCAGGCACTGAGTAACTATGGGACAGAACACGCCTTGGGTTGTTTTGACCGAAGTGCTGGGTTTACTTATTTAGCCCAAATCCTGGGTTGTTTGTTTAAACCAACCAGTAGGTTACGTTAACCAAGTTGCTGAGTTAAATATGACTTAAACATTGGGTTATTTGTTGTCTTATCCCTTGCTACCTTTATATTTACCATTATTACTAACAATAGTAAATAACAATCACAAATTAATGCAACATTTATATATTTTATATAATTATTATACAACACAAAATGCTGCAGTAAAAATCACTTTTATTACAGCTCACACTTTTATATTTTTGACTGGGTTCAGCTGTCGCACATTTCACACCCCATACAGACATATAAAACTAGCAACATATCAAACACTCAGAAAGAGATTATTGCCACATGAGATCGAGTCCAAACTAATGTCCAAACTAAATGTCCAGGTCGTTGCCTCATCAGGAATCAGCATCTTGTTGTGTTTCCACTTTGTTGGCCCCCACCTTTTAATAACACAACACTTAGTAAACTTAGATCAGTGTCATATCTGTTCATATCTGAGCTTGTCCATGATAAATGTGTTTTTGAGACGTTTGTTACGATTAATTTGAAAAAAAGCAAACTATCTTATATTCTAGATTCATAGCACAAAAATGTCAATATTTCTGAAGAGTTTTTGACTGTTTCTCTTCTGGTGGTTGCAGTGTAAAGCTTATGAAAATGAAAAATTCAGTTTCTCAAAAACCTACAATATTTTTTCAAGCATCAATAAAAAGAAGTTTTGGTTTTGTTGAATTCGGCACATTATAAACATACGTGGAAAAATATAGCCTCAAAAGTACAGTTTTAGTACTTAATGACCTAAATATGACCAAACATGACAAGCCGTGGGGTGCCACGGTGGCGTAGTGGTTAGCACGTTCGCCTCACAGCAAGAAGGTCGCTGGTTCGAGCCCCGGCTGGGTCAGTTGACATTTCTGTGTGGAGTTTGCATGTTCTCCCCGTGGTTGCGTGGGTTTCCTCTGGGTGCTCCGGTTTCCCCCACAAGTCCAAAGACATGTGGTATAGGTGAATTGGGTAAGCTAAATTGTCTATAGTGTATGAGTGTGAAAGTGTGTGTATGGATGTTTCCCAGATATGGGTTGCAGCTGGAAGGGCATCCGCTGCGTAAAAAATATGCTGGATAAGTTGGCGGTTGATTCCGCTGTGGCGACCCAGGTTTAATAAAGGGACTAAGCCGACAAGAAAATGAATGAATGAATGAATGAATGAATGACAAGCCGTGAGCAGTTTTACACCATATAGCCATTAGCCTGCTTCATTCTGCGCCTTCATTTCTGCACCTACTTCATTTCAGTTAACAGAAAGCAAAACCCACACACTGACAGATCAAAAACAGTGAAATCGGTAAACCTTTATGATTTATTCAAATTATTGGTAAACATTTACTGTATATACTGTAGGTAATTTTAGTTACCTTAAAATCCTGCTTTTTGTGAGCCGTGACTGTCTGACGTCGTGATGAATCCAGAAAGTTCCATGAAAAATGAATAAAACGGATGGGTTCAAATAACCCAACTTAGGTGTTAAAAGGTGAGAGAACCCCCTTTGCCCTTTCAGTTGGGTTGATCAAGCATGGGCAGCCCAACTGTGTGTTTGCAGTACCCCAGACAACCCAGCTGGTTTAGTCATGCACAATTAACCCAAAAATGTGTTAACGGATTTAACCCTGCACTTTTTAGAGTGTGCCTCATGTGAAAGTGTGTGTTCAATTAAGTTATAATTTTGTGGTTTGTTTTAGTTTTCTTAGCAATAAACATGATTTTACACTACTGTTTTAGAAAAGTTACAATCCATGGTGAGAAGTAGCTCTAGGCTGCACAAATTAAGCAAATATAAGAATTAAGTTCTTTAGCCTTTATAGTGCCCTATTAAATTGCATTGGGGTGAAAAGAACGTTTCGATTTGTTTGACCATCATGGTTTGTTTGACCATCATGCGCACAAGATATGAAAACCGGGGCACAGCACAAAATAATATTAAGGTCATCGAGACGATGGAGCGCGTCCTCTGATCGCAGCATAACTTGCTTTATCAATAATTATTTATTATAGGCTAGGTTACAAATATTTGACCCACTGCCACTACATGTAAAACACTCTCATGCACTCAAAATAGGTTCCCTTTTGCTATTAGTGGCGGTTATGAAGTTAAATAAATGGACATATCTGCACGCAAAGTTAGCCGCATGTTCATTCTCTCCTCATTTCTCTTTCACACGCATGCAGAGCGAACAGCCTGCATTATGACAAAAATCTGCTTGTTTAAAAGAGCGCATTATATCCACGAATGTCTAATAGCTATACAGTATTTGGGGGTTTAAAGGGGTAGTTCACCTAAAAATGTTTAATTCTGTCATCATTCCACCATCTTACCTTTCACTAGTTGAACACAAAGGAAGATAGTATTTTGACGAAGGTCGTATCCATTGACCTCCATATTTGTCGTTTCGTACTATGGAAGTCAATGGTTACAGGTTTTCTGCTTTCTTCAAATGAATTTCCTTCGCATTCAACAGAAGAAAGAAACTCTTAAAGGTTTGGAAGAACTTAATAGTGAGTAAATAATACATCTTTGGGGTGAACTATCCCTTTATTACTTTATTGTCTTCACTTTGAGTTCTGCAGCTGAGGCCTGTTTCACAAAACGATGAGTTGTCAATCTCTGGATTGCAAAGTAAGTTTCAGGTTGATTAGACCAGACACATAGACCCTTTTCACAATGACGTCACTTCACTTCCCTCCATTGGTAACACAGTGTATTTTTAGTTCTGGTTTACCTTTGAATGAATGGGAGACTTTTTTGGAAAATTTACAAATGAAAATATAAACATTGCAGGATCTGATTTAAGTATTACAGTATTGGGCATGTGTCCAAATGTTTCTCTTTCAACACTGAACAGCTTTCTGAGTTTGAAAATGATAGTTTAAGTTAATAAGAATAGAAATAAGCTATTATTTATCAAGGAAAGTGTGTATTTGCAACCTTTTCACTTATTATTAATCAAGTTTATTTCCTCAATAATGGATTTATTGCTGATATAAATAAATGTATATTATCTGTTATGTGTAAATGTTCCAACATGAGTACAATCCTTTATTAAATCTTCTCATATTAATTGGTAACTGTAAATGAGTTTCTTCATTTATTATTCATAATGTTTTGTTCAAGGCGCCACGGTGGCCTAGTGGTTAGCACGTTCGCCTCACAGCAAGAAGGTCGCTGGTTCGAGCCTCAGTTGGCATTTCTGTGTGGAGTTTGCATGTTCTCCCCGTGGTTGCGTGGGTTTCCTCCGGGTGCTCCGGTTTCCCCCACAGTCCAAAGACATGCGGTACAGGTGAATTGGGTAAGCTGAATTGTCTGTAGTGTATGTGTGTGAATTGGAATGTATGGATGTTTCCCAGAGATGGGTTGCAGCTGGAAGAGCATCCGCTGCGTAAAACAAATGCTGGATAAGTTGGTGGTTCATTCCGCTGTGGTGACCCCAGATTAGTAAAGGGACTAAGCCGACAAGAAAATGAATGAATGAATGCTTTGTTCAGTTTCTCCATTTGAATGAAGTAAGACAGTGTCTACCGCCACAGTTGTTGGGTGGATTTAATGTAATATTGGTATTACCTTTTAATTAATAAAGCTACAAATAAATTCATAATCTAATAATACTAAATTAAAACGACGTATTCTTGGTGTTATTTTTGCAATTGTTAATTTTGATAATGATTTTTCTTAGATTATTGTCACATACAACATTGTCAATCTTTTTTATTATTATTTGAATATTAAATAGATATAAATGTTTTGTTTATGAATAAAATATCTATATGGGAAATAGCAGAGATCTGAGCAGTAGAATGTGAATAATATGAATGTGTTTGTGAATCTGCTGTCCACTGTAAACAACCACTGTAAAGCATCCACACACAGCAAAAAAAAAAAAAAAAAAATCAGTGTACATTTAACTCAATTTGAGTTTAACTTAACACTCCTTGGGTGTACATATGACTCCCTCCATTTTGAAGTTAAAATAACACTTTCTAAAGTGTGAAATTTGTACATTACTCACAGAGTTCATTTTAACACAGTAAGAGTTTATTCTTACATCAAACTGGAGCGTGTGTTACTCTTTAAAGTGTTAACATATTAAATTTGTACATTAATCACTTTATTTAATAACAAATAATTCTAAGTGGATTATCCATGTGTCTATAAGCTAATGAGTGCATTTACTGCTTCTGATGAGAATTAATTTATTATATCATCAAGACTCATAAAACATACTGGTTTGATCCCTGTTTGTCCGAAAGAACCGGTTCAAGTTAAAAAAAAAACTGGACTTCCCATCACTAGTGGGAAATACACTGCAAAATGTTTGTTTGTTTTTTTAATATACGTTCTTTGACACTCATGGATTAAAATGTACTCCTGTTTCAACACTGAACAACACCAATAAAATCACCCTGCATATTTAACACTGGAATTTTTGCTGTGCAGTTTGATTGAATGCTAATTCTTCAGGGCACAAAATAATAATAATCTGACATAAAAAACTGTTCAGCACCCGTGTAAACATCTGAAACCTTCATTTGACAAATGCACACCAACTTCATCTGCAGTAAAGACAGCAACACAAAGCATAAGACTCTGTTTGGGGTCCCTTTTTCTTGGTTTAAGCAGAAATCTGGATGATCAATTTTTTTTTTTAAAGTGTCAGAGGTCTCACCTTGAATACAGACAATAGAAAACAGCCGTAGTCATCATCTAACCGTACCTGTAGTAAATATACAGCTGACTGGGTGAGTTCTCTATGGAAAGCTCTGTGTAGGCGAAAGTAACGATACACTGCGTGTAGTAAAACCATGTGAAAAGGGTCGAGTCAAGTAAAGATCAAGTTAAAGGGACAGTCCACCCAAAACTGAAAAATCTTCCATTATTTACTCACCCATTACTTGGTCCTCTCATCTGAGTTTCTTCTTTGTCTGTTTAACACATTCATTCATTCATTTTTTTGTCGGCTTAGTTCCTTTATTAATCCGGGGTCGCCACAGCGGAATGAACCGCCAACTTATCCAGCATATGTTTAACGCAGCGGATGCCCTTCCAGCTGCAACCCATCTCTGGGAAACATCCATACACACTCATTTACACTCATACACTACGGACAATTTAGCCTACCCAATTCATCTATAGCACGTCTTTGGACTTGTGGGGGAAACCGGAGCACCCGGAGGAAACCCACGCAACCACGGGGAGAACATGCAAACTCCACACAGAAATGCCAGCTGACTCAGCTGAGGCTCGAACCAGTGACCTTCTTGCTGTAAGCCGATCGTGTTACTCACTGCACCACTGTGACGTCCCCGGGTTGTCATCATGTGCTTTTAAATAGTGCTGGGCAACAATTATTCAAGATTCATCAAAAATAAAAGCTTGTTTTAACAATGTGTGTGTGTGTGTGTGTGTGTGTGTGTGTATTTTGTTACATTCATTCATGCATTCATTTTCCTTTGGCTTAGTCTTTATTTCAGAGGTCGCCACAGCGAATGAACCGCCAACTATTCCAGCATATGTTTTACACAGCGGATGCCCTTCTAGTCGCAACCCAGTACTGGGAAACATCCATACACTCTCATTCACACACACACTTGTAAACTTCATCCAATTTAGTTGATCTATTCCCCTATAGCGCATGTGTTTGGACTGTGGAGAAACCGGAGCATCCGAAGGAAACCAAACCAACTTTTATTTTGGTTTGATTCATCACCATTGCCCAGCACTAATTATTAAATTCAAGTGAAAGGCAATAAAAAGAATATAAAGCAGTCCTATTTTATTGCCCTTTGTGTTTTTATTCTCCTTAACAGGTGTTTTTTTTGCCTCACGACATTAACCTTTATGGGCTTAATGACTGAACAACAGGAGATAAAACGCTCCGTCAGGGTCCATGCAGTGAACTTTACCCTCAATGTGTTCAACAACTGGCCCCTTTGCTCTCCTTTACACTAATAACTCCTCATTGTTTGTGTACAGGGGCGCCACGGTGGCGTAGTGAGTAGCACGTTCGCCTCACAGCAAGAAGGTCGCTGGTTCGAGCCTCGGCTGGGTCAGTTGGCATTTCTGTGTGGAGTTTACATGTTCTCCCCTTGTTTGCATGGGTTTCCTCCGGGTGCTCCGGTTTCCCCCACAGTCCAAAGATATGTGGTACAGGTGAATTGGGTGAGCTAAATTGTCCGTAGTGTATGTGTGTGAATGAGAATGTATGGATGTGTTTCCCAGAGATGGGTTGCGGCTGGAAGGGCATCCGCTGCGTAAAACAAATGCTGGATAAGTTGGCGGTTCATTCCGCTGTGGCAACCCCGGATTAATAAAGCGACTAAACTGACAAGAAAATGAATGAATGAATGTTTGTGTACATCTTCGTATTTTAGTTTGGGATGTTAAGTTTTCAGAAAATGCCTCTAATGGTGAGGGTAAGGAGGACACCGATATAATCTCGGAAAACATTTTACAGAAATCTCATTTTGCATGATATTTAAATCAAATTTGAAAAATAAACTCATGAAACACTTGGCTTTCATGTCATATTTTTTCTAGGACATTAAATGAATGTTTTCCTGTGTTTGTATATGGAAAAAACTAATATTGAACACAATACAATTTTTTTCCTCATGATTTCATGATGTATAACTTTTTATATTTTTGAGCATGACACTTCCCCTTTTAGCACAGTAAAGCCCAAAGTGTATTCTTTCCAATGTAGCTTAGTGGAGACAGGAACTGTTACAATTTAAAGTTAGGTAGGTGTAAATGCCCAAAAGTGAGTGCTGGCTAACAGGTTAAAAGCTGACAATCATGCGAATTAGTTCATGCTGAAAGTATACAAACCAAAGAGCATTTCTCAATAGGTCAGTTTGATTTACACTTCATAACACAGATACATTTCGAAATCGCTTCAGATTCAGACGACCCAGGCTCATTCTGAAACCGTATCTCTATATACATTTCAGGACAGCGCCAAATACGTCCCAGTTTTTGTTTTCGCGAATCCACCAGAGGGCGCCGTGTACGCTTTTTGAGATGTCAAATTTCTCTCGCGAGTGCCGTTCGTGCCTGCTATTCTCACGTAAACCCACTAGCTGTCGACTGTTTGACTGACCGATCGGCTTGCGCACCCTCCTCCTTCCCTAAACCCAACCAATTGTATTAACTGACCCGTCCACCCACTTCCCTAAACCTACTAACCTAGTGCTTAATTTGTGAATTGAGAGGTCCTGGAACAGATTGGCGTGATCGATCCAGCATGTTACCCAAGGATGGAGTGGTGTCCACTGCACACGACAAACGACAAGCGACAGACCGGAAGTCATTCATTTCCAATGGAGAGTAGTCCGGGAGCTGCGTGGAGCTCCGATCATCTCCGTATGCGGGAAATTCGGATCCGATTTGAGCCGCGGATCCGTTGAAATATTTGAACTCCTGCGACTAGATCGCATGCGACCGGCCGACCGGAAGTGATGTATTTCAGTGTTGTCCAAGCAGGTCCGTGTGCGCAAGATGAGAAATAGGGGTTTTTCGTTATTTTTTTGAATCAGAAAAAGTCTGTATTAAAAAAAAAAAAAAAAATTTATTCATAAATTAGTAATAAAAATATTATTATAGACATTTTTAGCGGCCTATGAGATTCAGTATTCATTTATTTATTCGTTTATTCAACCATGGTGAACACACGATTAATAAAGGCTTTTGCTCTTGCGCTACTACAGTATTTCGGACACTGCGAGAATCCTTTATTTTGGACACTGCTAGAATCAGCGTCTCCCCCATGGTGCCCGACAACACTGAAAATACTGTGCGAATGCCACAAGGGGGGATATTCCGACAGTCGTGTCCAAATGTCAAGTGCAGTGGAAAGGCGGCTTTAGAGAGGGGTCGGGGTTTGGGATGTATGGCGGAGGGGTGTCACAGACAATAGTGAAGAGTGGGGGGGAGGGGAGGGTGACGGGGGTTGACGTGGACGAAAATGTAGAGGGTTGTTGCAGAAGAAAGTGAAAGTGAACAGCGGACGACGGAAGAGGTCGCTTGAGGAGGGGGATCGGTAAAATGAGGTGCCGGATCAGATTTCAGAGGAGTCAGATCCGGATCCAGTGTGTTCCTGCACAAAATAAGCCCTGCCTAAACACAGTTCTGTTCAAACAGCTCACAAAAGAAGATTTTCATCATAGGTGTGCCTAAACTGAAACATTTTAAACAATGTTTCGGCACAAATTAACCCCTGCCTAAACCCAACCAACAATTTTCAGAAGCAATCCAGAAAAAGAAAAGCCCTCGCCTGATTTTTAACATGTTTTCAGATTTGACCACATTCTCACTCTGTTATTTACTTGTTTATTAAATTTTCTGGCTTCTGGTTTTGTCTTACCTGTTTTCTGGAACCGTCTCAAACCATAAGACTCATCATGGTCAACTCCTCTCTGCATCTCAAGTCCACCCACGTACATGACAAGCTAATGGACCAACTTGTAACAGCAAGAAAGCGGTCAGCTGGTGAGCATGAAAAGGAGCAGTGCCATACTGCCCAGTAGAGTTCGTTTTAAAAATGAATGCAGCCATACATACTTCTGGCTACATAATTCACGATCTCCAGAAACATATACAGGGCTACGTTTTCAGAACGAGCCTGTGTTGCAACTTGTTAACTTGTTAACAACCTGCTATGAATTCAAGGGGGATCCTCATGAAAGTATGTCCAACTTATATGAAGCACTTTTGCTGAAATTATAATGTTTATTACTGTATTGTGCTTATATTTAAATATGATTTATTAAAAATCTGATTTTAAATATAATGATAAAAAAATGGTCAAAAAGCAAGACAATACTTCTAAGGGGATTTTGAAAATTATAGTAACGTGAATTAAGGGGAAATCAAGAAAATAATGATCAAGAAAATAATAGGTGCGTCCCAAATTGCATACTTATGCACTTTTCTATGCCATATTGTAGTATAAATAGTGTCAGTAGTGCGTTCACACTGAAAAAGCTAACAATAATAAGTGCACTTTAATAACCAGGACGATGCACTCATTCCACCGGTAAAATGAAGTGTGTAATGATGGACACTTCACACACTCAACGACCACAGCTTTGCTCAGGTATCAGAAGAGTCGGAGCTATCGGGTGCACATGTTGGATAACTTTATTTAGTTTGGATTGTGAAAGCAAAATTCTCCTACGAGAGTCACTATAGCGCCTCCCGATGGTGAATGCGGTTATACTCATGCAGGTGTTATTTGGTATTTTGGTAATTTATTTCACTAATTTGGCGACCGTCAAACGTCATCGGGGAAACGGTTTGAGATTCCGCTCGGTAAAGAAGACCATTTGGGACACATTACATACATATGCTATGCTGTTGAGTGTGTAAGTGCATAAGTACATCGTGCATAAGTGTATAGTGTGTCATTTGGGACGCAGCTAATGTGTTTACATTTCAGGTGAATGTGAACTGGACAGATTTTATGAGAGTCAAGTACTGAGATTGCTTTTTATTCTGAATTGACAAACACTAAAAATGCTGGGTTGTTAGTTTGTGCTAAAATATAGACTAACCCAACTGTTGGGCCAAAAATCGTCATTTAAATTTATTGAAAAATTAAAACAACATGGGGTTTGAGAATATTTATATTCAAATTCATTCATTTTCCTTCACCTTAGTCTTTTATTCATCAGGGGTCGCCACAGAGGAATGAACCGCCAACTATTCCAGCATGTGTTTTATGCAGCGGATGCTCTTCCAGCCACAACCCATTACTGGGAAACATCCATACACACTCGTACACACTCATTCACACACATACACAACGGACAATTTAGCATGCCCAATCAAGGACCCATACACTCTCACATTCACACATACATACTCTCATACACTACGGCCAATTTAGTTAATCAATTCCTCTATAGTGCATGTGTTTGGACTGTGGGGGAAACCGGAGCACCCGGAGGAAACCCTCACACACGGGGAGAACATGCAAACTCCACACAGAAACGTCAACTGACCCAGCAGGGACTCGAACCTGCGACTTTCTTGCTGTGAGGCGACATCGTTAACCACTGAGCCACTGTGCCGCCCCTTATATTCAAATATTTATCTCGAAATTATGGTTACAACAACCCAGCATTTTTTCGAGCACTGTAAAAAACTGTTGTAAAAAAACAGCCATATTATAAAGATTGTTTCTCACTATCATGGTAATAGTCAGTAAATCTGTAATACTCTATGAACACATCCTAAATGCAGTTTTTACACAATAACTCATTCATTCATTTTCTTTTCGGCTTAGTCCCTTTATTAACCCCTTCGGACCCTGTGTCCATTACAATGGACATCACATCAGCCCATGTTTTTTCTGATTCCTCAGCATTTCATCTAATTTAAAGTCTGCAGTCCATCAGAATGGATGACTGTCATCCAATCAAATGGCAGCATGTTGTAATTTGAAAAAACCCATGATACTGAAAAGCAGCATGGTATCACTTCACTCCAGACACAGACGTAAGCCACATTTACGATGTTCTATTCAGATTCAATGATATATTTGCCAATGTTTCATAGATTGTATGTAAGAAAGAGGGATTGCACTTACTAATTAAAGTTTAAAATCTATTGTAACATTGCAACCATTAGATCAGGATTTTTTCAAATCTGCCTGTCCAATAGGACAATGGGTTCAAGATCAGTTACTAAAATTAAATCTCCAGTAATGCTGATTAAACTTATTTACATGTATATAAAAAAAAGCTATATCGATGTACTAATTCATTGCTGAAACAGTTTCATATGCAGAATATACAGATCTTGACGTTCTTGAGCACATAGCAAGTGTAGACATTATGTGGAGTGATGAGGATGAAGAAGCTTTTTTTATAAACAATGTGCATCTTTACAACAAAAAACTCACATTTAAAGTACAAATTTTACAATGTTTATGCACTTGAAAATAAATTTCAAGATTATACTAGCAATAATGAGTTTTTCTTTTATGTTGGTATAATGTTCAGGAAGTACAATTGTTCTGACCTGGTGTCCTTTGAAATGTGTGTGTATATATATGTTGGGTGTTGAATTTTTATTATTTGGTGTCATTTACTGTATAGGGGCCTCAAGAACTGTGAAAGCATATTTTTACATTTTTCATAAACTTGAAACAATTCAGGTCTGAAGGGGTTAATCCGTGGTCGAACCACCAACTTATCCAGCATATCTTTTACGCAGCGGATGCCCTTCCAGCTGCAACCCATCTCTGGGAAACATCCATACACACTCATTCACACACATACACAATGGACAATTTAGCTTACCCAATTCCCTTATAGCACATGTCTTTGGTTTTGTGGGGGAAACCGGAGCATAATACCATTTTATTAATACCCCTCAAGTATTTTTACAGTTTTTTACAGTGATTTTTATTACAGGGGGCGTAAGCTTCATAATTAAGAAGTAAATTATCTTTTATCATCCAAACAGTGGATTGTAATGTCATATAAACAACATGGTGAAGTTTTCCCACAAAGTATTCATTCAAGTTTTGAGATGTACAGGTGACATAGACTAGATAAGACCCAAAGGAGAAAAACTCCTTGATGGATGTTTTTTTACAGCATCTGGTGAAAAGGAAAGCCATTTATACATAACCACCAATCATCATGTTTAATCAGTACGACTATATCAAGTGTTATTTCTTCACTACAGTGTTTCCATACTCGTGTGAAAGAAGCCAGTGTCATACCTTTCGCTTCAGTGTATAAACCACCAATGATTGGTTCCTGACTGCATTCAGAGCGATCGTTCTCCCTTATCAAACATCAGATGAACGCTCGGTACTAGGATCCAATCCACCGTTTGAGAACCACATCTACATACAATTCAAGTTAAAAGTAAAATAATTAATACAGTAATTAACACCTCAACCACGTGGAGCTAATGATATGACAAAACTATTATAATTTATTGAATTATTGATGTGTTATTTCATAAAACTGAACATTATATAGCATTTAAAGGGCAGCTATTATGCAAGAATCACTTTTATAAGGGGTTTAAACACAGTTGTGTGGCAGAAGTGTGTGAATATAACCAGCTTCTAATGGTAAGCATTAATTATTACAATTTTTTATAATCACACTAGATTAAAACAGTCTGCAGAAACACTTTGATTGACGTTCTCTCATTGTACGTGTCATTAGTTGGGGAAAGCCCCGCCCACTAGTGACCATCTCTCCCTCATTAGCATAGAACATTAGTTTTGTTTTTAAATCTGCCACTATGCTGACACGACGATGCCATCATCAAACTGGTCGACATCGCCCATCCCTACTACACATTCACCACTTTAATGAACTACAACTCCCAACATGCACCTCAGACACACCAGTTCCTGATTCCCTCTGATTACACACACACGAAAGCTCATGATTGACTAATGAGATGGACTATTTGAACAGCACACACACAGATTTTGCTGAGTCTTGTTTGTCATCCTGTAGCATGACGAAGCATTTCCTTGTCTTGTTTTTCTGTGCCGTTTTTCCTGACCCTTGCGTTGTTTATGGATTTATGCTGTGAGCCTTCTAAGATTATACGAGATCGTGCTTGCTCAGGATGACAAACAAGACTCAGCAAAGTCTGTAGATGTGCCCGAAATCACCTACTACTCAGTAGGTAATGCATCTGAATTTAAACGTACTACTCGGCTGTTAGAAAAGTACGTTCTATACAGTATGAATGTCAGTAGTATGAACAGGACTCGTACGTACTACATCCACTATTTTATCATCCTCACGTGACCTATAAGTGTCAGTTACGTCATTCACCCCCTTTCATGAACTATGTATCATGGGATAGTATCCATCCGATGCGCACTTCAAAATCTCGCCGGAAGTAGTAAGTTATCAGGGTTCGTCTCACATACCATTTTTCGAATTCTATGAATTCGGACACACTACTCGACTCGCATACTGAGTTTAGCGTACTAAATAGTATGGAAGTATGCAATCTAGGACGCAGCTTGTGTTTGTGTGTGTGTGTGCTGTTTATTTGGTCCATCTGATTAGGATCAGAA
>CAIGQQ010007036.1:827281-843798 GCA_903798035.1 Danio albolineatus
AAATGCACATACTTTTACACTATGGCCAATTTCGGATGCCCTTCCAGTTGCAACCCAGTACTGGGAAACACCCATACACACTCATATGCACAGACTTATACATTATGGCCAATTTCGGATGCCCTTCCAGCTGTAACCTAGTACTGGGAAACACCCATACACACTCATATGTACAGACTAATACATTTTGGCTAGTTTTGGATGCCCTTCCAGCTGTAACCCAGTACTGGGAAGCACCCATACACACTCATATGTACAGACTTATACACTTTGGCCAGTTTTGCATGCCCTTCCAGCCGTAACCCAGTACTGGGAAACACCCATACACACCCATATGTACAGACTTATATGCTATGGCCAATTTCGGATGTCCTTCCAGCTGTGACCCAGTACTGTGAAACACCCATACACATTCATATGTACAAACTTATACACTATGGCCAATTTCGGATGTCCTTCCAGCTGTGACCCAGTACTGGGAAACACCCATACACACTCATATGCACAGACTTATACACTATATGCAATTTCAGATGCCCTTCCAGCTGCAGCCCAGTACTGGGAAACACCCATTCACACTCATATGCACACACTTATACACTATGGCCAGTTTCAGATACCCTTCCAGCTGTAACCCAGTACTGGGAAACACCCATAAACACTTATATACACTACGACAAATTTAGTTTACCCAATTCCCCCATAGCGCATATGTTTGGACTGTGGGGGAAACTAGAGCACCCATAGGGACTAGCCAGGACTCGAACCAGCAACCTTCTTGCTGTGAGGCGACAGTGCTAACCACTGAGCCACTGTATTGCCCCACATTTTATACAGTTAAAACTCATGATATGGCTCTACCCCTAAACCCAACCCTCATGGCAAATTTTAAATGTCAAAAGATTCTTAAGCATTTTGAATTACAAGGACAAAACATATGTCCCTGTAAACCACCTTCATAGAGTACAAATAAGTCATACCCTTGTCATTATACAACTTTATAACTTTGTGTCCCTGTAGATCACATAAACGTACTCACACACACACAAACTCACTCACACAGCTCTGCAGTACCTATTGATGTTGATGATGTGTCCGTCGTCTACATGTCTCTCTCTCATGGACTGATAGGCCTCTCGTGTGCAGATGGCCAGAGCCAGAACGTTCACCTGTCAATGAAGCAATAATGGAGTAAATCACTAAATGACTCCTGTAACATCCTGCACCAGCCATGCTCAGGACAGGAGTTTGACTGCGAGCATGAAGTGAGAAAATCAAATCAAGTGCACCCTTTGCACAAGACTGTTATAAGGCATTTAACAATCATCAGCATCTTAAACATACCTGTCAACCCTCCCTTTTTACCCGGGATTCTCCCGTATTTTACAGTTCTATCCCGCTATCATCCCGTAAAGGTGTTTTCCCGTATTTCTCCCGTATTTTCAGTCTTTCTCTGAAGGATGGCAATAAACATTAAAGAGCCGATCCTCTCTATACGCAACCCATACTGCCGAACCACCAGGGGCCGCCCCCTTTGCTCTTAAATGTGAGTCAGTTCTGTGCTTTCGGTTTATTTAGGCATGAAACACTTTGAAATAAATACAACAACGGCGGGATTCCCTTTCCTTTCCATTACAGGTGCCGTCGCTCCTCCTGTGCAATCCTCTAAACAAAAAGTGGATACTGCGTGACTGTCAGCAGACGCGCTCCATAGTGATAAACAGACGCTGTTTCCCAAACGGATTCTGTACATGCGATTTAAAGCGTAGTGAAAGTGGATACTGGGTTTTGTTTGCGTGTTTGAACAGACATATACACATAATTAATAATAATAACATCTAAAGATGTCGATCTTGGAGAAGCTTTTTCCCCAAACACGACTGATTTGTCCTAAATGAGCATATAACGTTAGGAAAGCAATCGAATGCTTTCATTATAAAGCTATTATGATGTAACCTATGATGATTTTAAACGTTTGAACATGTATTGTATATGTATTTACGCAGGGATGGGCAGAAATATTCAATTCAATTCAATTCCCCTTTATTTGTATAGCGCTTTTACAATGTAGATTGTGTCAAAGCAGCTTCACATAGAAGGTTAGAGTAAATTGAAAGTGTCAGTCCAGTTATTAGTGTTGGAGTTCAGTTTAGTGTTGTTTAATATTCACTGCTTAGAGTCCAAACACAGAAGAGTAATCCATCGATGCGCAGCTCTAGCTGCAGTCTAGGCGCCGGAGGTTGGAGAACTCGAGGCTCGTCTGTTCTTGGAGGGTCGAAGGAATCCGTCTCTTGCTTGCTACTCGGCCAAGCACCAAGCAGCTGCTCAGGATACAGCGTGGTCCAGGATTATGGAACCTTGGAATCGTCTCGGGTCTTGTAATGTATTTTAAAATAAAATACCTCAGTTTTACATGCATCAAAATAAAAGACAAAATTCAGCATCCACAACAAGTCTCAAAATAAAATACTGTCATTTGAAAATACTACAAAATACTTTAACAAGGGAGCATGACATTTCTTCTTTTATCAATAGAACTATTCGGTCAATACCTTCACCGTACTTAGTGAAGTAAACAGTGTTCGACAGCAACAGCATTTCTCTGAGCAAGTTTAATTCAGCTTCTCTGCCCACTCATTCACATCTACTCCTGTACACGAGGAGGTATTCATAAAGTCCTGTCTTGAAGATGATCTTGTTCATTATTGTAAAAACCATGCAAATAATGAGCATAGTAATATATGTCTTTATTAAGTGACACCATCTCTTAACAGTCGTATATTTTAGAAGGACGATATATGAAGAGGTTATTTATCTATTTATTTTTTTGCCAAATATTATTACAATCGTTTTTTTTGTTTTTTTTTGCTATTGAAATCTTCAATATTTAATGTTAAAACATGATTTCTGAAAAATCATGTATATTTGCAATTATACTCTTCAGTGCACTAACTGCAGATCACCTGAAACAGCCACTGAAGTAATGTACACTGAAAATATTTGTAATATTATAATATAATATAATAATATTATTTGTAAGTTAGGGGGGCTCCACGGTGGCGTAGTGGGTAGCACAATCGCCTCACAGCAAGATGGTTGCTGGTTCGAGCCTCGGCTGGGTCAGTTGGCATTTCTGTGTGGAGTCTGCATGTTCTCCCCGTGTTGGTGTGGATTTCCTCCGGGTGCTCCGGTTTCCCCCACAGTCCAAACACTTGAATTGGCTTAAGCTAAATTGTCCGTGGTGTATGTGTGTGAATGGGTGTGTATGGATGTTTCCCAGAGATGGGTTGCAGCTGGAAGGGCATCCGCTGAGTAAAACAAATGCTGGATAAGTTGGCGGTTCATTCCACTGTGGCGACCCCAGATTAATAAAGGGACTAAGCTGACAAGAAAATGAATGAATGATTGTAAACAACTTATTTGGGTTGAATTTAAACAAATTAAGTATTCAAGTTAAGTACTGTCATTTGTCTGTTATTTTCTTTAAGTGTGCTGCATAATTTCCATCAATACTCCCAGCTTTGACCGCCTTCTTCAGTATTAGTCAGTGTTCTGTTCTGATCTCACGCCTAGGCAAATAACTGAGAAATGGAGTTCATTTGTTAACAAAGGGCGTACTCACACTATGCTATCCGAACCGTGATTGTGCCTCCTCCTCTCTCTCCCCCGACGGCCCGCACTCACACTGCGTTTTCAAGCATCCGTACCCAAGCCCGCTTACGTCATTATAGTGCGACGTACTCAAGATAAACAGGAAGAGCTACGCTGAGCACAATGGAGTCCACAGCTTTGTTAAGTTTGTTGGTGATTTTTTTGAGTCGTTTGCTCAGCAGTGGTGCACAACCCAGTCACAGCATAATGTTGAACAGGTCTATCGCCTTTGTGGCTCGGAAATTTTCACGAAATCGTGCTGCTCGTGCGTCGCAGCGAGTGACGTTGCGTCCTCAGTTTTGGGCTCAGGCGCGCTTGGCACTCACACTATAGCGTACCGCGCCTGAGCCCAAGTGAACTGGGCTCAAGCACACCTCTTCCAACCGGGCCAGGGCCGGCCAAATGAACCGTGCCTGAGCCCGATTCAGAGCGCTCACACTTCTCAAACGATCCGGGAAACGGGCCTGGGCACGGTTCGGATAGCATAGTGTGAGTACGGCCAAAGGTTCAGCGGCAGAACCACGCCTCACTTTGTCTCCTTAACCAATCACCTACTCCCTTAAACTTATTTAAGGAAGACCATCCCTCTAGCACTGTTCTTCTTGTTCTCTTTGAACCCACCTTCCCTCCCTCTATTTTCTTGCTTCCCATTCACAACCCTATAACCCTCTTCACTCCTACATGTAGATTGAATCGGGGGGTCCAATCACTCTGCCAAAATATCACAAGAGACAGTACCCCCACTCTGAGGCCCCGTTTACACTAGTGCATTTTCGTTTTAAAAAGTTTTGCTACGGTTACGCCATCCGTCCATACTACGCCGGAGTTTTCGGGGTGCGAAAACGGAGCGTTTTAGAAACGCTGGAGAGGCTGTTTTCATTCTAAAACGCTGCTTCTGCGTCTCAGTGTGGATGGAGGGAAACGGATATCTTTGAAAACAGAGGCGTGGCTGCTGAGATCCGATACGTGATTGGGGCTATGGGTCATTGCGTATCCTTCCCTTATTCGTCGAGCGCACATGGCTATAACGTCACCGGCAGTCGGCGGACCAGCCTTCACTGTAAACACTGTATTTTCAATAGCCATGAATGTTTTATATTCATTTGTTACTTTAAGTAACAACTCAACCTCGTCGTCTGTCCACAAAAAGACCTCTCTTGCTTTCTTTACCATTGCGTTCATCATTCCTCCAGCGTTTGTTGACTAACAATAACCAAACGCCAAGCGAGACACATGCTTCCTGTTTATACTTGAACGCGCATGCCCAGAGTGCGCGAATGGTGCGCGAATGGTCACGTGATATATGTTTCTGGTGGAGGGAGATCTGTTGAGATACGCTAGTGTGGACGCAGATCGTTTTCAGGCTAAAACGCCGTTTTTAAACTAAAACGCACTAGTGTAAACGGGGCCTGAGTCTCTGGGCATAGTAGGACACCTGATCAACCTACCCGCCCATTCACTGTCCATCCTCTTACTCCCCCTTCATCCCACTGTTCTCTTACCATCCCTTTCACTCCTACAGTAAAGTCTAGCTCAAAGTGTGGCGTGGTCCATGCTGGTGAAATCACCAATCAGAGGCCACATTTTAATGATGTCATCATGTAGACTTTCGCACAAAGTATTTTACAGTGTTTTAAAAATACAAAAATACAAGACGCAAAGGTATTTTGATACAAAATATAAACCCATTTTCATAAACCCCATCAAATACAAACTACAAAATACCATTTTATATTTCATTCATTAATTCGTTTTCTTTTCGGCCTAGTCCCTTTATTAATCAGAGGTAGTCACAGCGGAATGAACTGCCAACCTATCCAGCATATGTTTTACACAGCGGATGCCCTTCCAGCCGCAACCCACCACTGGGAAATACCCATACACACTCACTCAGACACATACTCATACACTATGGACAATTCACCAAAAGCGCATGTGTTTGGACTTTGGAGGAGCACCCAGAGGAAACCCACGCGAATACAGGGAGAACATGCAAACTCCACACAGAAATGCCAACTGACCCAGCTGGGGCTCAAACCAGTGACCTTCTTGCTGTGAGGCGACAGCACTACCCACTGCACCACTGTGTCGCCCCAAATTTGTAATGTCAGGGTGATGGTGTGACGAAGGCAACGGGGCGAGGATCCAATTGCAGTTTTTAATAAAAAAAGTATAGCATTCTCACAGGGACAAATCAAAAATCGTAGTCAAAACAGGCATGAGATCACAAGGCAGGCTGCAGACAAGGATAATCAAAATACTAGGCTGAGGTCAAGAAACACGAAGAAAAGACTGGAACAAAAACACCGTTGTGAGTCACTAACAGTAGGCAATATCGCTGCGAGGAATGAGCGTGTGTGTGCTGCTTATGTAGTGAGTGTAATCAGTCATGACGGTCCTCCGGTGGTGTGTATGCAATCAGTTGTGATATGGAGCAGGAGTATGTGTGTGTGCTGCATGACTGGAGTTGTAGTCCACAACATGGCCGATCTGTAGTTCCCGGAAGTGTGAACCAGCGATCTCTGACAGAGGAGAGATCGCTGGTGATCGTGACAAAATTATTATAATAACATTCAAAATGTGTTCCACAAAATAATGAAACCTACTTGGATTGGTGTTGATGGAAATCTGAATGAAAAACTACTAACAGTTTTGTTAAGCAAAATAAAAATGAAATCAAATATAAATGTGGCCATCACGGTGTCGCAGTGGGTAGCACAATCACCTCACGGCAAGAAGGTTGCTGGTTCGAGCCGGGTCAGTTGTAATTTACGAAGAATTTTTTACAGTGTATCAGAATAAAATCAGCACTTATTGTGTGTATTGCCTCTTATTGAATCGCTGAATACCTCATCAATTGTATGTTGTTTTGGACAAAAGCATCTGCTAAATGACTAAATGTAAATGCAAACCTGAAAGAAATAGCATATGCATGGCTGTTAGGGCCACTTCATATAAAGTGGGACCAAATTTTAGTTTTTGGGAGTAAAAGCAAAACTGCTGTAACACAAACAGAGGTGAAGTGCTCTTTGAGTGCCAGCGCTGATTCATTTAATTGCATTTGATGAAGTGTTTATAAAAACGAGCGATGGATAAAAGTGACCAATTCATGGCTTAGTTCAACACAAACACTCAGTAATATCCAGGGCTACATTGCTGATTTGTACAATTGCATAAAATAATCTGTCATCTATTTGCATGACTTATTAGTTTTGACAAATTTATGTGTGTATTTTTCATGTACATATTTGATGTTAGTTTTGAAAAACTAATAAATGTAACGTGATGGATATTACTGAAGTCATACATAATAATAACAACAACAATAATAATTATAATAATAATAATAATAATAAATACATTTTAATGATTATTAATAAAAATAATAAATAATAATAATTATTATTATTAATAATAGCAATAATAATAATAATTAATAAAAAACTATATAATAATAATAATAATAATAAATGAATTTTAATTATTATTAATAACAATAATAAATAATAATAATAATTAATAATAATAATAATAATAATAATAATAATAGCAATAATAATAACAGTTAATGAATATATATATATATATAATAATAATAATAAATAATAATAATAATAATAATAATAATAATAATAATAAATAATAATAATAATAATACACAATACATAAACAATAATACTAATACTAATACTAATACTAATAACAATAATAATAATTATCTTTTTAAAATTATAATTATAATAAAATAAAATTTTTACTAAAAATAAAAATAATAATAAATAATAATAGTAAATAATAATAAACAACAATAATAATACTAATAATAAATAAATAAATATTAATAATAATAAATAATAATAAACAATATAATAAGAATAATAATAAATAATAATTTTTATTACTATAATTATAATTATAATAAAAATAAAAATAATCGTAAATAATAATAATCGTAAACAATATAATAATAATAATAATAATAATAATAATAATAATAATAATAATGATAATAAATAATAATATTAATAATAATAATAATACAAAAATAATATTAATATAATAATAGTAATAACTATTATTATTATTATTATTATTATTATTATAAAAATAGTAATAATGATAAATAATAATAAAGAATAATATAATAATAATAATAATAATAAAGAATAATAAAAAATAATGCTAATAATAATTATTATTATTTTAATGATAATAATAGTAAATAATAATAAACAATAATATAATAATAATAAATATATAATAATAATAAATAATAATAATATATTTTATTTATAGTGCGCTTTTCTCAGACCCAAAGCGCAACAAGGCAAACAGTAACAAAGCAGAACAATAAAGAACAGTGAAAAAAACACAATAAGACAATAAAATATGAACGATTCAATAAAATTGGAAGATTAAATAAACAAAAATAATAGAAGTTAAAAGCAACTGTAAAAAGGTGAGTCTTCAGACGTTATTTAAAACCAGAGTCCAGAGAAGCGACATTCCTGATGCTAATGAGAAGACCACTACATACTGTAGCTTAGGCACACTGTATGAAAAAGCTCGACCACCCATAATCTTTAGTTTACAGTCAGGCTGATACAGCGTAAGTCCAGATAAAGACCGAAGACTGCAGGTGGTGAGAGTTACCTGGTCACAAATGTACTCAGGTGTCAACCCATGCACTGCTTAATGTGTTAAAATCAGGGTCTCAAAATCAATACGTAATTTTACTGCAAGTAAACATACACTGTGAGTGTAAATACTGCAGTAATACGCATAATATTAGGTTTATTAGCTCGCCAAGACTTAGGCAAGTCATTATATAATGATGCTTTGTTCTGTAGTACAAACATTGCTTAAGGAGGCTAATAATATTGACTTTAAAATGGGTTTTAATAATTAAGAACTGTTTTTATTCTAGCCGAAGTAAAACAAATAAGACTTTCTCCAGAAGAAAAAACATTAGAGGAAATACTGTGAGAAATTCCTGAATTTGCTTAACACTGACAAAGAAACAAAAATCACAGGAGGGTGGATAATTCTGACTTCAACTGTATAAGTTTTACAGTGTTATCGTATGTGTGTGTGTGTGTGTGTGTGTGTTTAACCTACATCAATCATGTTCCTCCAGCCGTCTGTCCGTCCGCTGAGCAGAGGCTCATTGTGTGCCAGCCCGGCGTTATTGATACACACGTCCACTCCCTGATGAAGCGTCTTAATGGCGGAAAACATGGACAGGATCTCTTCTTCATTGCACAGATCACACTTATACGGGATGAGGACACCGCTGTATCCTGCGCTCTGACACTCCGCCGCCAACTTCTGCAAAAACAACAGGAGAAAACAAGCATAAGACGACCTTCATGAACTCTAATATAATGAACAATGACTACTGTATATACAGCGGGGGGAGATAAATATTGGTCTCACTTTATTTTGATGATCCGTTTGTTGAATTTAAGTTACATGTCAACTAATTCTCATTAGATTATAAATAGACTGTTAGGTTGGGGTTAGTGTAAGTTGACATGTACTTCAAAGTTTCTTAGTCAGTTAAATCAGTCAGTATCAACAGATATTAAGCAGACAGTCTACTAATACTCAAATGGACCATCATAATAAAGTGTTACCTAAGTATTGAACATGTCATGCTTTTTTCCGGGGAATAATATTTATTTTTTCTTTTATTTTTGTTTTTTTAATATTATATTTTCATTTTCTTAAAGCAACACAGAGAGATACAAAAAGCAACAACAATTATAAAGACAAAAAAGAAAAAGCTAACAAAAAAGACAACAAAATACAACACAACTTTTGGCCCAGCTCTTTCTCTGACAAAACCTGAGCTTGTGAGTTCACTTTTCCTCTGAGTAAGGGGATAGGGAAGATGTCGTACGACTTCCATTTTGCACACACGTAGGAAATCTAATGTTTAAGACATCAGGTAAGGAGTGAACGCCACCTTTTGTATTTATTGTTTGTTTTGGTAGTTGAGCGTAGGGAAGAATACGGCGCATGGCGCTGAAGACTTTTTCTTTCCTTTTCATGATTCTAGTGAGGTAAGGGGGTTATTTATAAGTTAGAATTGTT
This sequence comes from Danio albolineatus, assembly GCA_903798035.1. NCBI lineage: Eukaryota > Metazoa > Chordata > Actinopteri > Cypriniformes > Danionidae > Danio > Danio albolineatus. The sequence goes on from CAIGQQ010007036.1 coordinate 837,029, forward strand.
TTGTTATATTTCTTTCTTTTGTTTGGCTTCACGGTCATCCCCTTACTCCTGAGTTGAACAATTTTTATTTGATACTTTATTACATTTTTGTAAATATTCCTTTTGTAAATATATTTGGGCCACATACTGTAAAATAAATCACTTTTGTTGGCAGTTCTGTTGTAGCGTCTTTTGGTTTCCACCCAACACTTTGTAAAATTACCACACCTTTTTAAATGTTATTCCTATTCCTCTAAACTAACATCAGAGGTTTGTAACAGTATTACAACCCACTCTGTCACTCTATCTCTCGCTCTCTCCGCTGTCAGAGATCGCTGGTTCGCTTATGCTTCCGGGAACTACAGATCGGCCATGTTCGGACTACAACTCCACTCATGCAGCACACACACACACCTGCGTCATATCACAACTGATTGCTCACACACGAGCGGAGGACCACCACGACTGATTGCACGCACCTCAAAAGCAGCACGCACACTCAGAGTCTTTGTAGCGAGATTGTTATCTGTTATAGTGACGTGCATCGGTGTTCCTTGTTCCAGTCTTTGTCCGTGTTTAGACCTCTGCTTTATATTTTGATTATCCTCTGCCTTCTGATATATTGCCTGTTTTTTGACCACGATTTTTGGATTGTCCCGTGAGTTTGCTTTACTGTTATTAAATATTCTGCACTTGGATCCTCGCCTCCGTTGCCTTCGTCACACCACCCCTGAACGTTACACACTCGACCACGGGGAGAACATGCAAACTCCACACAGAAATGGCAACTGACCCAGCCGAGGCTCGAACCAGCGACCTTCTTGCTGTGAGGCGACAACACTACCTACTGCGCCACTGTGTCGCCTATTATTATCATTATTATTATTAAAGTAGAATTTGTTTTCATTTCCTTATAAATATTAAATATTATATACAGTAGGCTACATTTATTAATAAATAACCTAATATAAAATAAAATCATTAACGTATGCTGTTTTCACAAGCTTTGGAGCAATGACTAAAAAATATACTAGCTTTGGAGACGTAACAGAAATTCCGCTTGGCTGTGTTCAAAATGACATCCATTTTTCAAAGTGCACCGCAAAGGGAGCGCTATTGTAAACATGAAGATCGCTAAAACTGAACTGTAAAAATGCTTCGAATGCAAATTACACTTAAGAGTGATGACCTTAATGCTTTCTTTTTTAATAATAATTCCAAGTTTAAATGTTAGAATGTTCTAAACGAATAGGGCATAGGGGGGATAACAGGGAATAGAACACAGCCAGGAACTATGTTTTTAACTACAGCTCCAGAGGTGTAAGGGCCAAGGGGAAGGGGAAGGGCCAAGGGGAAGGGGAAGGGGTACAAAAATAGAATTGGGATTGGGCCTTCCTTAGTCTCTCTAAATGTAAACTGCTAGAGAATCCTGAAAGCCATGATTTGAAAAGTGGTTTTGATGCCTTTCAATCTATCCATCTATCCCTCCATCTATCTATCCATCCATCTATCTGTTTGTGCATTCATCTATCTAGTGTTCATTCCTGCTATGAAGTGCCAAGTCTTAGCAGAAATTCACCCAACAGGGGGCGCTAAAGAGGGTTAAGGGTTAAGGGGTTGGGGTTTAGGGTTTGGTTTAGCTTTTTTTAGCTAACACCATTCCATATTGGACAGCTTTTGGAATAATATGTCTAAAGGAGCTGCTGACACGGGATAACAGGGAATAGAACACAGCCAGGAACAGGGATAACAGGGAATAGAACACAGCCAGGAACTATGTTTCTAACTACAGCTCCAGAGGTGTAGTTGCAAGTGCACAAGTTTGCGACTCAGTTTGCGAATGTTAGTTGAAACAGCAGATTTGGGAAACGTCAAATCAATGAACTATGTTTGTAACGACGGAACTTGCGACCTTAGTTTGCTAACGGTGGTTTTCGGAAAAGCACCGCTGGATGGATGGATGGACAGAACTTCACTTGTGTCTAATTAGCTTTTATACATTCATTAAAAGTGAATTTTGTAAGCTAAAGTATCTATTTTCCTTCAGCCATATATCGCCATTAAACTAAAGATTAGGATCTTCTTCACTTTAGTTCTCAGAATAACCATGTTGCTGAATTATTAAGTTGCAAAACCCCCCTAAAAAAACTAATTATTGTATTTAATTCCCATTTGGTGGATGGCAATCACAACAACCATCATCATGATTGCAGCTTTTCCCCTCATTTAACACAACTGTCCTCATCTGTGTCGCCATGGCAACAGTGAATAACGCATAAAGCTGAGATTGCAATACAAGAGCACCTGACATCACAACCGTACATTCATAATCACATATATATTTATTAGTCATTTTTTGATGGGTGGAAGGTTTAGACGTGATGCTGAAGATGTTCAGTAACACAATGCACCGTGATTATTACAAACACACATGATTATCGTGGGCACAAATTACTGCGAATAATTATGTCAGTAATTGTTTATTGTTTTCGATTTCTAGAATGCTTCTCAAGACTATTCAGATTGTTGTATTTGCAATAAATAGTAACAGTTTACTTGAAGGGGTGTTCATAAGACTGTCGTTGAAACATATACAATCGTGATGACGCAAAGAACGTGGATGAGATTTTATGCATGCTTATAACACCTGTACTTAAAGGTGCTGTATGTGAGTGTTTGACTCTTCTACAGCATAAAAACACCATGATATGTTTGCAGATATTTCAGAAACATGCCGAGTGAACATTGAAAAACAATGCTGAAGTTAGATATTCTGCTTTTATTCTGTCCATTTCTGAGAGACAGACGAGACACAAGAGACGAGACTGTACTGGATGAACCCTAGACACTATGCAGAGTAATGAAGCATTTCTGTGCTACAGCCATCTCTAAATAAATGTTAAATTATATCAGTAATAACCTGCAATTTATGATGCATTTGGATCCGACCCTTGCTGTCACCTCTACTCATAACAATAACGTTTTACATCATGTCTACAATGTCTTGACTGTGCTTGCTACTACAACTCTGAATAAAATGTTTTCACAGACAGTCTGGGGCATTTAGTAAATGTCTATCGCTGTCAGGCATCCTGTAACGAGGGGAGTGACACTGAAAACCGAGGTGAGGATCCAATGGCAGATTTATTTGTGAAGTCAGTAAAGCAGTGGTCAACACAGGTGCAAACAGATGTATACAGGGATCCAGAATCGTACAATTGTACAGGCAGAAGTTCAACAAGGCAGGGAGCAGACAGGGATAAACAAACAAGCAAGGCGAGGATCAAAACACGGTAAGACAGGACAAAGGAAACGCGCTGTAATGTCACTTACAGTAAACAAGACTCAGCAATGAGTGTGTGTGTTTGTGCTGCTTATACAGGGTTCTTGCACCATTTTAAAAGTAAAATTTAATGCTTTTTAAGACCTTTTTAAGACCTCAACAAATACAATTTAAGACCCAAAAATTTCATAATTTCTTTAGAATAGGTTATTCAATTGGGCGCCACGGTGGTGTAGTGAGTAGCACGTTCGCCTCACAGCAAGAAGGTCACTGGTTCGAGCCTCGGGCTGGGTCTGTTGGAATTTCTGTGTGGAGTTTGCATGTTCTCCCCGTGGTTGCGTGGGTTTTCTCCTGGTGCTCCGGTTTCCCCCACAAGTCCAAAGACATGTGGTATAGGTGAATTTGGTAGGCTAAATTGTCCATAGTGTATGAGTGTGAATGAGTGTGTATGGATGTTTCCCAGTGATGGGTTGCAGCTGGAGGGGCATCCGCTGCGTGGAACAGGTGCTGGATAAGTTGGCGGTTCATTCCGCTGTGGCGACCCCGGATTAATAAAGGGATGAAGCCGACAAGAAAATGAATGATTGAAGGTTATTCAATTTATTGCCTCCTACAATGGAAATCAAAAGTTTTTCATTTGGTATCAATTATGTGCAATGCGTAAACTTGGTAAGTAAAAAAAAAAACTTGTGTCAAAAAACTTGTTTCCTTTGAGACCTTAATTCTTTTTTTTTGTTCCTTTGTGATGTAGAACAGAGCCAACATAACATAGATAGGTTGGATTACACTACACAACACAATGCCTTGTATGAAGGAACCAATAGAATACTGAAAATAAGCTCAATAATGAAAGTCCTCAAAACAGCCTTTCACAAGCCAAAATGTTGAAAAGTAATCTACATAACTGTTAGAAAACACAAATGGTATTACATGAGTTTTATTAGAAAAACCCTTTGCTTTGTAACATCCCAAATTCTCCTCAAGACATATTGGCATCTCTCTTTTACATTGTCTAGGTCCACCAACTCCCTTCTCTTTTCCTTTCATCTTATTCTAATGGAATTCTATTTAGTGATAAGTTCTGCCATCTTGGTCACTGCTGTATTCTATGTGTATGTATGTATGTATGTATGTATATATATATATATATATATATATATATATATATATATATATATATATATATATATACATATATATACATATATATATATATATATATATACATACATATATATATATTAGGGCTGTCAAAATTAACGCGTTAACGCACGCCGATTAATTTGAAATATTAATCGCGTTAAAAAAATTAACGCGTTTAACGCAGTGGTAGTTTTTTTCTTATTTCCTGTTCTGGCCGACGTGTGTTTAGGGCCGGTGCGTCCACAGAGGCGGCCGAGAAGGGCGGCAGAATAGTGAGCGATCCCCCCGCGACACCTACCCCCTCCCTCGGCAAGTATAAAAGCCTCGAGGTGCGCGTGCATTCAGCGGAGTATAAATCCAGCTTAATCCGCGACACCTACCCCCTCCCTCCCGGTCCGCACATTTATCCGCGAACCGGTCACTTTCTTTTTCACTTTCGGGTTGAGGGCGGCGTGATCACCGTTCGCCTAGAGCAAATTTGATGAACGCGACTGTGCGCGTTGATGACTTTGAAGGGAGTCGCTTATACCGGGTGAGCTCGCTGTACTGCCCGCATGATCTGTGTGTGTGTGTGTGTGTGTGTGTAAGAGAGAGTGTTTGTGTATGTGTGGATATCTTAACAACAAGATTAAACGCCTAACATCGCAGACAGTCGCTCAAAGCAGTTTAGAATTTAATGTTTAGAGATGGCGTGACCAAAGTCCATGTAAGAAGTCTAGCCTATAGTTATTAATGCGTGACTTTGATGTACCCCTTGGTTCTTCTTGCGTCCTTGTCACAGCACCAGTGGTACACAGAATTTAAGCACTGAAAATCACATGCAGATTCGGTGATTCTGCTTGTGAGAGACTTTTCTCACTCTTAAAGCCTGTTTCACACCGCAAGCGCAAGCGACGCGTGAGCAGCGCGTGTTTTTTTCGGCGTCCATGTTATTAGATTAGAGCTTTCATACCGCAAGCAGAAGCAGCGCGTCAGCGCGAGGCGTGAGCGTCGCTGAAGCAGCAGTGCCGCGATCGTTTCGGCGCTGGGTCTATTTTTGACGTGCTGCTCACGCTCAATTAAAGTGACAGTGCATTGATAATGGCATAAACACATTAAATGACAGTAAAAAGTAGCAATTTTACCCAATAAATGTATCAGTAATATCAACTGATTTATATATGGTCAATTAAATGAAGTTAAACGATTAAAAACTGCAACAAATATTTATTTAGACCCGAACTACAAAACCAAATGTAAAACAACTTTAGTATCAGTTTTGCTTACTGAAGGAAATTGTAGTCCATGACGAAGTGTATTGTGGGTAGTGTAGTTCGACACCCATGCTTGAATGATGTGAGCTGGGCTATCTGTGCAGTTAAAGCAGAGGAACGATTTATTCGGCTTTGTTTTATGTTCACTCAAGTTATTCCACCGGGAGCTGTTTGCACTGAACCTGACAACACGAACATTAGTAAAAGAAGAGCATGCAGTGATTACTGTTGTCCGTCTCATTCTTTGCACGAGCATGAATTAACGAGCCGCTGGACATCGCTGAAGCGAAGAAAGTAACACTAGTTTGATCATGTGTAAATATCATTATAACTATATTGTATAAATATTAATATAACTATATGCCTACAACATCCTGACAACCAAAAACAAAATGACGTGATATCGCATATCTTCAGAGTGCACCAGACGTGAATGACATTCCTCATAGCGAGAGAAGCATACAGTACTGTATGATCTAGCCTATATCATTTATAAAATAAAGACTTGCAAGTTAAGGAAACAGCATTGGATGAAGTTGCCGCGGGCCTTGGTGCAGATGAAAAGTTTAAAAAGTGTATTTATACATAGAGATAGAGGGGTAACTAGATAGAATAGACAGATGATCCGTGTTGCTGCTGCAGGTGAGCTGCGCGCTGCAGACGCAGTCGGTGTGAAAGGCAAACGCCTGCGTGCTGCTTCTGCTCTACCAACGCGCTGCTCACGCGCCGCTCACGCCCTGCTTGCGCTTGCGGTGTGAAACGGGCGTTAGGCCACATGTCAACAGACTGCACTGTCTTAGCAACTACCAAAATATTAAGGAGGACTGAGCAAAATTGTTTCTACTTTATAATTAATGTTCTCAACTTGCAAAACAACTTTACAATGAAAACAATTGTTTGTATTCAATACTTTGTTATTATAATTTTCCAATTTCCATATTTACAATGCCTGTATTTTGGATTTTTTTTGTAGTTCACTTAGAAACCAACATGGAAATAATTTTTGTTTGTTATTGGCAATGATTGTTTTAAAATTTAAATGGCACAGACAAAAGTGTGATTAATTAGTTAATTTTTTTAATCAATTGACAGCCCTAATATATATATATATA
>CAIGQQ010007036.1:875424-889275 GCA_903798035.1 Danio albolineatus
ATATATATATATATATATATATATATATATATATATTAGGGCTGTCAATTTATTTAAAAAAATAACTAATTAATCACACTTTTGTTTTGTTATATATATATATACACACACACACACATACATATATACATACATTAACACCCACCAACCCGCGTGTAGATTTCAGCTGTGGTGAGTTAGACATACACTCTCACTAGCCACTTTGGCTGGTTAAAGATCATTTTTAAATGATAGTTTTCGTAAAAGCAGGATTCGAAAGTAAAGATGGCCCAATATGCGTGCAAATGTGATCTTAGAATCGAGACGCAGCATGACCGACAAAAATTGCGTTCGCATGAGCAAAAGAAAGCAGGTGAATACCGAATGAGAGGATGATCACTCGTGTGCACAGTTGATGTGATGCGCGCGACTGTTTAAAAAGCATGGGCGCTCTCGTTTCCTAGCGCGAAGCAACCATGCCTAGAAACGCAACTACTGCGATTGGTTCTCTTTGAAATAGACCGGACCAAAAGTGATGCTCATGCACCCACAATCTTGCTGCTTCCAAAAGATCCAGATGGGTTTTTTTTGTAAGCAGCAGCGATTGCCGGTTTTGCTTTAACTATTCTTTGAATAGAACAGATTATGGGCCTAACGTTACCCGTGTGTGTGTGATCATCCTTCTATCATCACACACGGTATGTTTTTTCACCTGCTTTCTTTTATGGTTATTTTTTGTTAATATGGTTTAATTATCATTTTGACAATAGTATTGCTTTAATTGGAGATTAACTCCCCGTTTATGTGTAGTTAACTAGTGATCTGAGAGACCTTTAGCCTGGACAGACTAGGCTACTGTGCAGAGTTTTAGATACACGGCAATATGTATATTTTTTTAATGTAATTGTTTTTTTTTGTTTGTTTGTTTTTTTAAAGAGGTTTAGTTGAATAAAAAGAGCATGTATATAGCTATATTTAACATTTGTGGCAAAGGAGTAATTATTTATTATTGGTGTGGTCAGAGATAAATTTGGTAAGTCCTAGTGTTGCACCCTGAAAAGTCCTGTGAAATAAAAGCAAATCGCAATGCGACACAATGAAACCACAGCCAATTTGCTCATGCACATTACGCAAGTTCATACACAAAAAAAATGAAATGAATGAGGAGGCGTGTGGACATAACACCAAGGCTAAATCAAGTGAATTTACCATGTCAAAGTCAAATTTATGCATATATGGGCCTGTCACAATATCTATTTTTTGTTGTACGATATATTGCACCAAAATATATCGCGATAAACGATATTATTGTCATTTTAAGACAATTTTAGGCCACTCATTATATAATGCCAGAATAGCAATATAATAGCATCACAACACAAGTACACTCTTCAAAAGAACACAACATATTTTGTTCTTAAGAATATTTAATTTAATTTAATCATTTTAATAATTTAATGATCAGGCATTGGAATGAGAATATGAAAACGCATATCCAAAACAAATAATAATAATGTTAACAAATTTTTTTTTTTTAAATGCAAAAAGGTAAAAAGGTAAAAAGTAACAGAGAGATTTATTTTCAGTTGTCAGGCACCCACATCAAAGTATACTTTGGTTATGGTAAATACTATAGTGTTTTTTAACCATACTGACACTGACACCTCCAATAGAGATAGAGAGGTTGTGCAATCAGCTAAAATGTTGCAAGACTTGTTTTTTACGTATGGGCGATATATATTGCATCACCAAAAGTTATTGAGGTCATGTCCATGTATTGTGCGATAAGTCGATATATTGATTATTGTGACAGGCCTATGCATATAAAATATATTTTTCCAACAACAAAATTGTGGCTAGTGAAAATGGCAAGTGGCTAGTAACGGTGGAAAACTACTAGCCACAGTGGCTGGTGATCAAAACAGTTAATGTAAAGCCCTGTATAAATATATATCTCTATGTTGTATTATTTGAGAAAGATGTTGTATCACATTATCCTTTATTTATATGCATGCGTATGTGTATGTTTGTGTATGTGTATAAGTGTATGTCTCCTTCTATCAATGCTGAATTAATAATGATTGTTGAGTTGACCTTGTTTATTATATTATTGTATTGTTGAGATATTCAACTGAGTCATGTGACCGTAGCACTCAAAAGAAACTCTAGACGCACCTGTTCACTGTTACCCTGATGAAGGCGCTTCTTTGCTAAAATGCGGAGGTTTTTTATTCACATTAGCCATGTGAATAAAGGCTTTTTAATATTTTTCACATTTTTCAAGTGCCTTGGACTGATTGTTGTTTTATTCTGTTGAATCCTTTACCCAAAGAGCACCGACACAATGTTAAAGCTACCCCTAAACGCTTTTTGTTTCATTTTGGACAATTAAAACCTGTTTAAAAAAAGATTTAAGATCACTCATTCATTTGTTATCGTTTCGGCTTAGTCCCTTTATTAATCTGGAGTCGCCACAGCGGAATGAACCGCTAACTTATCCAGCATATGTTTCAAGCAGCGGATGCCCTTCCATCTGCAACCCATGTCTGGGAAACATCCAGACACACTCATGATCAACTAGAAGGCAAGTTATTATTTGTTGCTCTTACAACTGGGATCCACCACAAACTTTTGTCAGGTAGTGTATGGTTCTTCCCCTGATACAGGGTTACAAACAATTAAACAGCACACATTATAGTGCACAAGCTACTGTTTTCATTCATTCATTCATTTTCTTGTCGGCTTTGTCCCTTTATTAATCCGGGGTCGCCACAGCGGAATGAACCGCCAACTTATCCAGCATATTTTTACGCAGCGGATGCCCTTCCAGCTGTAACCCATCTCTGGGAAACATCCATACACACACATACACTACGGACAATTAAGCTTACCCAATTCACCTATACCGCATGTCTTTGGACTTGTGGGGGAAACCGGAGCACCTGGAGGAAACCCACGCAACCACGGGGAGAACATGCAAACTTCACACAGAAATGCCAACTGACCCAGCCGGGGCTCGAACCAGTGACCTTCTTGCTGTGAGGCGAACGTGCTACTCCCTACACCACCGTGGCGCCCCAAGCTACTGTTTAAATGCTTGAAAAGACCCATACAGTCTATCAGCATCTCTCTGCTTTTCATCATGCAGTATGGTCCGTCCCGGGATCAGTGATCCATCAGCTCAAAGGCTGCCATGGGAAAAACTGATCCTGTAACAGAAATGTGAATCTGCCATGACAAACACTGCTAATGAATCCCCTCATCAGACCCGCTTCCCATTCCATCCCGTCTCTCTTAGAGACCACATTATTACTCCCACAGTTTTTTAAGCACTATCCCGGTCCCAGATGATTTTCCCACTCTCTCTGTTTGGTCGGCATACAAAAGCAGGACAGCCAAGCTCAACTAATAGTCCTCAAATGGGATACGCTCTGCCCTTTATTCATAAGATATCGAATAAATGGTGTCTGTGGAGCTTCACTGTAAAAAATCCAACTTACAAATTGTTAACTCGGTAAAAAATTGTAAGTTAGGTGGACATATTTTTAAGCTCAGAGTTGAATTTACTCATAAAAATGATTCAACTGCATGTTTGGAACTGTTTGTTCAATAAAAGTAAAAAATTAAGTTGAGGAGACTTTAAATGATGATTTCTCCATATCTTCAAAAAAGAAAAAGTTGAGTTAACTTAAAATTTTAAAGCAACTATTTTCTTTGCGGCTGCAAAGAAATTTTGAGTTTATTAAGCTTCAGTGTTTGAAGTTGTGCCAAATTATTCCGTAGAGTATAATTGACTTGTCAGTGCCAGTGGTGTAGTGGTTAGTGCGTTAACACATGCACTCCAGTGTTCACGGTGACCCGAGTTCGATTCCCGCCTCGTGGTCCTATGCTGATCCTTTCTCTCTCTCTGCTTTCCTGTCAATACTCTATACTGTCCTGTCCATTAAAGGTGAAAACCCTGAAAAAATTATTAGAAAAAAAAAAGTATAATTGACTTAAACCAGCCTTTTCGGTCAACTTAAAAAAATAATTTGGCTCAACTTCAAACACTGAAGTTTAATAAACTCAAAATTTCTTTGCAGTCGGTTGCTTTAAAATTTTAAGTTAACTCAACTTTTTTTTTTTACAGTGTGCATGTGGGAAATACTGTAGGAGTGTTTGCTAAACGCCTGGCACAAAACATATTTCCAGTTAAAGGTCAACATTTTGTTGTGCATGTCCCTGTCAAGTAAAATTAAAAAATAAACATACGTCTCAGATCGTTTATTACAGCTTAATCATTTTGCTCCTATTTGGATATGAGCAAAAACACAGCAACATTCAAGAGTTCACACTTAGCTGATGATTGATAATAAAGCGTATTTGGCATGCTGTCCCGGGAGAAAGCCCTGAGCTCAGAATTTCCACACAGAAAAGTCGACTGGTTAGGGGAGAGGCTGAACCATCGGCGTTCTTGCTGTGAGGCAACAGTGCTAACCACTGGGCCGCCGTGCCGCCCTATCAGAGAAGGGGAGGAGTTGGGGTGGAAGGGGGGATTCTTCAAGACGAAGATGACAGGAGTAGAAAGCTCTGGTAATTTATAGTGTGTCAGGATTCGTCTGATTGGTGCAATATGCAGAGCTGATGTGGTACCAGCTGTGTTCAATCATAAACACGTGATCCTCTCCAAATTTAGTTTATAAATAAACCCTACTTGGTGCATGTCTCTTTAAATGCAAATGAGCTGCTGCTTCCCAGAGGAGGGCGGAGCCCTTAAACTCTATTCTGAGAGAAACAACAAAACAAGCTAATCTCGTTTTGTTAATATGTCAGAAATGAGCAGTGGTGGATTAAACATGTTCAAATACCAATCAGACGATGATGGAGATGAAGAGCGTATGACTTCTGGACTGAACCAGAATGTTTCAGAATGGTTTGTTGACACATTTATGAACTTCTGTTGGCATGAATGTTTTCAAGATAAAATTAACGACAGCTCAGACATCTAAAATTTGCATTGAAACCTTCCTACCAGAAAACATTCATTCATTCATTTTCCTTCAGCTTAGTTCCTTTATTTATCAGGGCTCGCCACAGAGGAATAAACAGCCAACTTATCCAGCACATGTTTTACACAGCGGATGCCCTTCCAGCAGCAACCCATCACTGGGAAACATACATACTCATTCACTTTGGCCAATTTAGTTTATTCAATTCACCCATAGAGCATGTGTTTGGACTGTGCATGCAAACGCGGGGACAACAACTCAACAAACGCGGGGACAACAAAACTCTGCAAAGAAATGTATATATACTGGAACAGTATATACAAAGATTGATTATTAATAATGAGATTCTGAGTTAGTTAGTTAGTTAGTTAGTTAGTTAGTTAGTTTTGGCCAGAACGTACACAATATAACATAACATATCTTTTTTTTTTTTTTTTGCTGGGGCACCAATGGCTTTCAGCAGGCTTCACTGCGGCCTTTGAAGAAAACTTTTGGATCATCAGTGGGAAAATTAACAATAATTTATCAATAGATCGTAAATATTCATAATATTCAAAAACATAATGCCATAATAGACATAATGTGCCTATGGCGTGTGCCAGTAATCCAGCGCAGTCCCTGAATGAAAAGGTCGGATAACAACATACCGGCTGAGCTGTCAGAGCAAACTAACTGCAGGATGTTTATCATTTCAACCATCCTTAAACAGCTTCGGACTAATTGTGATTAGTTATAATATAGATAAGTCAGATTAAGTTAGTTAAATAAATGACTTGTAGCTCGTTACAGAAAGAGTGGAGGCTCCTTCCACACCGCTGCTGAAATCCTGTATGATCAGAGCGGGCGGAGCCACGATGGCGCAGTTTCTGTTTTACCGATTCCGCGGATACAAGCTCGCCTCGTCCCGTCATATTTAATGACTTATTTCACTGTAGAAATAATAATAAGCTATTATTATTATTAGTAGTAGTAGTAGTAGTAGTATTATATTATGCAGCTGGAATGACCGGCTCCAATCCGTCATCGAAATCCATGAGGTTAGCTCGACTCTGAAGCTTTGATTCTCTGACTGACAGACAGCTGGTGATCAGTAACGTAGCGTACGTGACTGACAGCTCACATACAGTATAATTAAACAATTAAATTGCAAATGTTTTTAGTTAGCCTAGTGAATCCTCTTTTTAAAAAACACATGTTTTTTTGTTTTGATATTATCGTTAAATCAATGAGTAAACTCAGAGCACTTCGCCCGCGGTGATTCTCTTCCCAGGTGATGCTGAGCTCGCGCAACATCCTGAACGTTCTATAACGGTTATATCGCATTTTGTATCATAGAAACTGGTCTGGCGGACATTTTGTAGTGGCATAAAATGTTCATTCTTAAATTGTGTTAATGGCAGCAATTCACACATAGATAAGGGAACATCTGAACAGTGATTTCCAATCATAAAATGCAAATGTCAACAATGGCGTTTTGCAACCAAACTCTGTATATATATAGTGTAATATTAATGCAATTTCAACAGACCGTTCATTTAGATTGAAGTGAATCTTTAAGGGTGTGAATCATGTATTAAAAATAACAAACAAATTGCAAGCAAAAATGATTACAATAGCGCAATAAAAAGATCATGAACATAAATAAACAGTGCTATATGGTTTAATCATCATTAAAGCTACAAATGTACTCTTTGTTTTGCCCAAATGCTTTAAACCCTCTTGAAATGCCTTTAAAACATATTCAGCTGATAAAGTTTAACTCTGTTATGGTTATACTTTGCAATGACTCCACAAATATGATGTATTCTGAACTGTTGTGCTGATCAGCTACAATCCCAACTGCATATCCTCTTATAGCAGTCACACACATTGTGACATCAATGCTGAAATGATATATTGTGCAGCCTTATTTTATGAGATGACCTCCTTATTTTTTAGTGTGTGGTGACAACAGTAGTGCTTTACATCCACTGCAAGCTGTATGTGAATGTTTAAACTCTTTGGAGACAGTCCTGAACTCAATGTGTCTCAAAAACACACACCAACACAAGCAGAGACTTCAGAAAGTAGCCTTTGACACAATTACAGTGGTGCCTTGTGATCAGCGACACAAAGCTCTGCTTGTCTCTCATCTCACTGAGCACAAACTGTGGATAAGGATCCCATGAAGCAGCATCTTACTGTATCTCTATCAGTGCTACTGATAAAACCTGTCGAGACCCTCAACCCTGCTCCTCAATGGCGGTCTGCATAAACACACACTTACAAAAAGAGTGTTGGCCGCTTGTTCAAACTACTTCTTTAAAATAAGTTGAGTCAACACAGGTCTTTAGGACAACTTTTTTGGATAACTTATCTCAACTCAATTTGTAATAACAAATAAGTTAACTTAATTGATTTGAGTTGGGACAACATGAAGGAATTAGGCTAACTTATTAGTTTTTACAAATTTAATTGGACTGGACATAAAACAATTAAGGCTGATTTATACCTCTGCGTCAAGCACACACATATAGTCCAGCCCAGCCTTTGTGCAGTCGCAAACCCCTTGCCGTTGCTGATGCCGACGTTGACGCACACCTCTCAAACAATGTAACTACATATCGCAACAATGCATAGTGCAAGCTCTGTGATTGGTCGGTTTGGTAGCTGTGACCAGTGTGGGCGGTGCTGAGAGCCAAGAGCCTGATGGGAGTCAGTGTTTACAAGTGTCGAGTCTCGTGAAGGAGCTCCAGATGTTTTGTGTTTACCTCATGATTAAAGATGTTGCCGGTTCCCGCCTCTGAATGAGCGAGTTAGAGCTACTTGTACGTTAAGGTAGCGTTCAGAAAAAACAAAACAAAGCAAAGAAACTCGACTCAGAGGAATATAAACAATATAAATATATAATCTACTGCCAGCTAGTGTTTCAGAAGTGTTATTGCAGAGCAACACAAACAGCATGCAGAAGTATAAATGCACGGCAACGCATGTGCAAGTATAAACCAGCCTTAAGGCCCCGTTTACACTAGTGCGTTTTAGTTTTAAAACGGCGTTTTAGCATTAAAATGATCCGCGTCCAAACTAGCGTTTCACCCAGCGTTTCTGAACAAATCTCCGTCCACACTACTCCACCAGAAACTTATATCACGTGACCATTCGCGCACTCTGCGCGTTCAAGTGTAAACAGGGCTCGAAAACTCCGGCGTAATGTGGATGGATGGCGTAACCGTAGCAAAACTTATGCGTTTTAAAACGAAAACGCATTAGTGTAAACAGGACCTTAGTCTCTATTTCAAAGGTCGCCACAGCGGAATGAACCGCCAACTATTCTGGCATATGTTTTACGCAGCACATGCCATTCCAGTCACAACCCAGTGCTGGAAACACCCATACACACTTATTCATACATATATACGTTTCTTTATTTAACCAGATAAAATCCCATTGAGATCAAGATCTCATTTACAAGGGTGACCTGGCCAAGAGGTCCACAACACACGACTTATGCCGAGTTCAGACTGCATGATTTTAGCCCTGATTTTGACTCGCCGACAGGTTTTGAGAAATCGCAGACAAATGCCTGAAATCACAGGCAAATCGATGCTCGTTCACGCGAGTGACAATCACACAATATGAACTATCAAAGACGTGATCTGAGAGAATCGCCGATGAGTCGCCGATGCCCGGGAGATATTTGGCGTGCTGAATATCTGGAGCTGTCGGCGATTCAAATCATGCCGTGTGACATGTGCTTTGACTGAAAATAACATCAGCGATCGCCTACAGCCAATGAGAGAGCAGCATTCACTAGTGTGGGTACCTGCAGGCCAGCGGGAGGTTGAAGAGAAGGTAAAAGCTCATTTTCAGTTTATTCAGACAAAAGAAATGGAGGGAAAATGAGTGTAAATTTGGCAGGAGCCCCCGTGTCTGTTTGACGTGTCATGTGAACAATATCACAACCCAACCCGGTCAAACAATAAAACAGTTGAGGAGAAATTGTTTTTCCCTTGAAATTCCCTTCAAAGCCAATGAGCAAATATGGACATTTTCTACCCCATTAAAGGCTTCTTTCTCGTTATGTAGTGAATAACAACAGATATACTGCGTGTTTTTGGGTGTGAGACGTAGTTTGGACAAAGTTGTCTGCGATTCTTCCTATTTTGAAGTCATGCAGTGTGAAACTCCCTGTCGCCGATCCATCTTGCAGTGTAAACACAGCACAGACAGAACACTAGCCCAGATAGTCATGCAGTGTGAACACATCTGTGACCCCACTACTTTGAAAATCATGCAGTCTGAACTCGGCATTATGAAAAATGAATAAATAAATAAATGTTAAAAAATAACAATAAAAACAAAAATAATAATAATAAAATAAATAAATATAGTAAAATAATATTATTAATAATAATAAAATAAATAAATATAGTATAACAATATTAATAATAATTATTATAATAATAATTAATTACAATATTAATAATAATACAATAAAAAAATTAAGATAATATAAAAACGCAGTTTAGTTGTTCAGCTATAACACATTACAATATATTAAAAACACATATATCACAAACGCACGCTTTATGACTGGACTGTGTTGTGAGACTCAGAAGCACTTTCATTTAATCTCTGTGAGTCAGCAGTGAATTAAGCACTCAATCATTTTCCTTTGGCTTAGTCTCTTTATTAATCTAGGGTCGCCACAGCGGAATGAACCGCCAACTTATCCAGCATATGTTTTACACAGTGGATGCCCTTCCAGCGGCAACCCAGTACTGGGAAACATCCATACACACTTGCTTACCCAATTCACCAATAACACGTGTTTGGACTGTGGGGGAAACCGGAGCACCTGGAGGAAACCCACACCAACACGAGGAGAACATGCAAACTCCACACAGAAACGCCAACTGACCCAGCTGAGATTCGAACCAGCGACCTTCTTGCTGTGAGGCGACAGTGCTAACCACTGTGCTGCCCCCGTGTGGTTTCAGCTTGATTTAAATAAGTAGTTTGAACAAACCCTAAATGTCACGTTTTTAGTGCAGACAGGCTGTCAAAACTACACATTTCCAGGAATAAAATGTTTACCAATCGGGAAAAATCAAAGCCTTTAAGTGCTGCAGTAAATCTGAGCAGCTTTAACCACGTCATAACTTTCAACCTTTGTCCGTCATAACAGTGTATCACAAGCGCACGCTTTATGAATGGACTGTGCTGTAAGACGCAGAAGCACTTTCATTTAATCTCTGTGAGTCAGCAGTGAATTAAGCATTCATTTTCCTTCAGCTTAGTCCCTTTATTAAATCAGGGGTCACCACAGCGGAATGAACCGCCAACTTATCCAGCATATGTTTTACACAGTAAATGCCATTTCAGCTGCAACCCATCACTGGGAAACATCAATACACAGTCGTTCGGACAAACACTCATAGGCCCCGTTAACACTAGTGCGTTTTAGTTTTAAAACGGCGTTTTAGCATGAAAACGATCCGCGTCAACACTAGCGTTTCACCCAGCGTCTCTCAACAGATCTCCCTCGACCAGAAACGTATATCACGTGACAATTCATGCACCATTCGCGCACTCTGGGCATGCGCGTTCAAGTATAAACAGGAAGCATGTGTCTCGCTCGGCATTTGGATATTGTTAGTCAACAAGCGCTGGTTGAACGATGAACGTGATGGTAAGAAAGCAAGAGAGGTCTTTTTGTGGACAGACGACGAGGTCGAGTTGTTCTTAAAGTAACAAATGAATATAAAACATCCATGGCTATCGAAAATACAGTGTTTACAGTGAAGGCTGGTCTGCCGTCTGCCGGTGACGTTATAGCCATGTACGCTTGACGAATAAGGGAAGGATACGCAATGACTCAAAGCCCCAATCACGTAGCGAGTCTCAGCAGCCACGCCTTTGTTTTCAAAAGTATGCTTATCCCCCATCCACACTGAGACGCAGCAGCAGCGTTTTAGAATGAACACGGCCTCTCCAGCGTTTTCAAAACGCTCCGTTTTCGCACCTCGAAAACTCCGGCGTAGTGTGGACGGATGGCGTAACCGTAGCAAAACTTATGGGTTTTAAAACGAAAACGCACTAGTGTAAACGGGGCCTCACACTACGGCCAATCTAGTTTCTTCAATTCCCCATAGCGCATGTGTTTGGACTGTGGGGGAAACCAGAGCACCCGGAGGAAACCCACACCAACACGGGGAGAACATGCATACTCCACACAGAAATGACACCTGATCCAGTCAGGGCTCAAACCAGCGACCTTCTTACTTGTGAGCCACCATGTTGCCCTACACTGTAAAACCCAATAAGTTAAGGTAACTCAACCCATTTGAGGAAACCGATTTCAACAAACCATTTAAGTTCAGAAACTAATCCTAATGAGTACTGCGAACTTAATCTGTTTGAGTAAACGAAGCAATTTGAGCACAGTAAAAGCCAATAAATGAAGAGAACTCAACTGAGTACTGTAAAACTCAATAATTTAAGGGCAACTCAAACCGCTTGAGGAAACCGATTGCAACAAACTATTTAAGTTCAGAAACTAATCCTAATGAGTACTGCGAACTTAATCTGTTTGAGTAAACGAAGCAATTTGAGCACAGTAAAACCCAATCAATGAAGAGAACTCGAACCAACTGAGTACTGGAAAACCCAATAAGTTAAGGCAACTCAAACCGCTTGAGGAAACCGATCGCAACAAACCATTTGAGTTAAAAAACTAATCTATATGTGTGCTGTGAACTTATTCCGTTTAAGCTGAAGTAATGCGGTATTTAATTAACTCATTACCTTCAACACTCACAATCAAAAAAATGATCACTGCTGCTTGTTCAAATTACCTGTATAAAATGAGCTGAAACAACACAATTCTTATAATTTATTAGGCTAGTTTATTTGTTTTACGTTCAGTCCACTTAAATTTGTAAACCGTTAAGTTAACTTAAGCGTTTTGTGTTGGGAAAACATGACGGAATTGTGTTAGTCCAACTACCTGGTTAAGGCATTTGTAGTTCCCAGCTTGCTTTGCGTGGGATTGAATTAAGCAAATTAAAATATTGACAATAAAAGTAATCTTAGATGTTTTACATTAATAGAAAGACGTGTTAGAGTTTAATATTTACTTTAGTTTGAAGATTTAGAAGATTTTCATATAATGTTTTGAGTTTTGAGGTTACCGCCGTGCAGAAGCACTCATGCTTTGGGTGTTCACATTAGCAACAATGCAGTTTGCGGCTTTACTCATTGAGCAAAAACTGTCTTAAAATGAGCTCTGAGATCAGTCTCAATCAACTATATGTTGAAATCTCATGAAATATGCTTAAAAATGGCTTCATTTAGGATAACTTCAAATAAAATTAGGAGATTTCAAAATGTGCAACACAATATAGACATGCATGATATTATCAGACCTTTGAGTTTAAGTTAAATAAAAATACAAATGCATTTAAACTTTTATTTGATAAAATCATGTTGGACCAACTCAATTGCATTTAATTGTGTAAATATATATATATATATTAGTTGGTGCTAAACAAATGTATTGGATGTAAATCCTGCCCTCAATTAAATTAAGTTCATCCAATGAGTTACTTTTTTTTAGTGCAGTTCAAAACTCTTTTCAAGTGAGTAGAATTAACTTTCTGTAAATTCTGAGTTGACCACACTCATTTCATTTGATAAAGTTGACTGTTGGGTTGTACGGTGTATACATATGTATAATTTATTTACAATTTATTTTTTATTCATTTATATATGGTATTATTTAATTATTGGGAAGATATTAATTTAATTTCATTATTTTATTTTATTTATGTATTGTATATATTGTTTTAGTTTGGAGTGTGGAGAGCCTAAGGGCAGGGCTGAACATTCCATCAATAATTGACAAGTCATTATTCACTGATTGACAGGTTATGACGAAACATTGAGGAATGCTGAAGTGACACCTTATTAAGCAATATGACTCCTGGTCATTCTTAAAGAGACATGCACACTAATAACACTGGAAAATCAGCACCAGAATACAGAACACAACCAATGATGGTCATTTATTCTATGGTCATTTTTTTTGAAGAATGCCAGTATCATATCTCTGAGGAACAGAACTGATCATCTTCATGTGAACCGAAGCTTCTATGGAATTCTTCTTTTGTGTTAAACTAAAATTTAATAAAAATAACATGCTTTTAATTTAGATTGACACAAAAGTGAGAAGATAATGACAAAGTTTTGTATTCGTAAACTACTCACAAAACCCTGCATTTAAATTTAAATGACTATCAGAGTAAAACACAGTTCACAGTCAAATAGACAGAGCTGATGTTGTTATGTCACACCTGCATGTGATTTCAGACCACATATTCCTTCAAAAATGAGTTTTGCAATTTTTTTTGCTTTGAAACAAGCTGAAACAACATAATTCTGCAGATTTCAGGGGGGAAATGAACTGCTTTAAGTTCAATCTACTTAAATTTGTTACCTTAATCGGTTTGTGTTGGGACAACATGAAATAAATTGAGGTAAAGCTGGTTTTATACTGGCACATTCAGGCTTTCTCCTTAACAATATAACTTAGGAGAAATATTATTTGCTAAATAATAAACCGTGAAATTCATAATCAGTCAATGTTTTATACACTGTAAAAAATGCTGCTTTCCGCACAATTCCTTCATGTTGTCCCAACACAAATCGGTTAAGTTAACGTAACCATTTTGTACGAATTTAAGTAGATTAAACATAAAACAATTAAGTTGTCCCCAAAAAACTCAATTATGTTGATTCAGCTCGTTTTAAATACGTAGTTGAAACAAGCTGAAACAACACAATTCTGGAGATTTCAGGGGGAAATGAACTGCTTTAAGTTCAATCTACTTAAATTTGTTACATT
>CAIGQQ010007036.1:889675-906648 GCA_903798035.1 Danio albolineatus
ATATATAATTTTATTACATTATGTTATTTTGTTACAAATTTATGTTTTTATACTATGTGTATATTTTACTTTAGTTTGTTTGTTGCTTAGATGCTTTGATGCATGAATTTATATATATATATATCTATCTATCTCTGGATTGTTTGAAAAAGCATTTGTGATCATCCCCTGTCACTTTTATACAATTTTGTAACATTTTGCTTATGTATTGCTCTTTATTATTTTACTTTTGTGGTGTGACTTCTGGCTTCTTGCTGGGGTTTTATGCAAGCTTGTAATTCTCTGCATTTTTATTGTGTATCTTGTAATTTTTTGAGTCTAAGAAAAGTGCATCACTAATAAAATTTACTATTTCATATATAGTTGTAGTAGTAGTAAATCTTTACTGTCCTTGACAGGAAATTTACCATGGGCAACACCATATTGCTGCACACATCCATTACAAACAGACAATAAAAACAACACAAAATCCAGTAGTTACAATAATTACAATGCTAATTAAGATAAATTCTTGTTAAGTAAACCCACTGAAACTGGTACAAATGATCTCCTATATCGGTTCAACCTACACTTTGGGACTCTATATCTCCTACCAGAGGTAAAGCAGGTCATAATGTGAAAACAAAAAAATGAGTTGGATCATTCAGAATCCTTTCACCTGATTGAGGACACACTTCTCATCTAAAACTTGAGGATTAAAATATTCATCAATGCTCAACAATTTTCCATCGTGTCTTTAGGAGATGCATCAACATAGATTTAGGCCCAACCCCAATTCTACCCCTTAGCCCTTCCCCTTACTTCTACCCCTCGTTTTGCGCGTTCACGTCAAGTGGTAGTGGTGTCCCAATTCTCTTTAGCTTGAAGGCGTAGAGCTAAGGGCAAGGGGTATACACCCCTTCGAAAGAAAGCTGCGTCCCAAATGACACACTCAACAGCATAGTATACGTATGTATTTAGTGTTGTCCCAAATGGAGCACTAATGGCTTTTATACTAAGCAGAAGTTCAAGCCGTTTCCCTGATGATGTTTGACGGTTGCCAAATTAGAGAAATAAATGATCAAAATACCAAATAATACCTGGCATGAGTATAACCGCATTCACCATCAGGAGGCGCTGTAATCACTCTCGTTGGAGAATACTGCTTTCACAGTCCAAAATAAATAAAGTTATCCAACATGTGCATTTTCAGTGTGAACGCACTACTTACACTATTTATACTTCAAAATGGCGTAGAATAGTGCACAAGTATGCGGTTTGGGATGCAGCTGAAGATTTTTAAGGACCACACTTAAAACGGAGGGGTAAGAAAGTTTCCCAGAATGCACCTGCCACAGCGGCAGGATAGCTGAACCCAGAAGTAATGAGATCCACAAATTAGTATTTTTTGTCATTATTACAAATTTTTACGACAAACTCCTGTACAGCAGTCCCACAACATTCTGACACTCAATGAAACTCGAATACCCTGTCAGTGATGTCTAGTGTCTGGGAATGAGCTTTTTACAGTGTCTGTGTGTAAAATCCCAAAATACTTCACTTTCATAGCAAAACTCTTTAAGCTGACTTTCTGATAACAATAACTTCCTTAAAAAATCATGCAAATTTTATAATATAGAATTTACAGCAGGGACGCTCTAAAACATGCATTATTTTCCAGATGTGTTGACGTTTATCTAAACATTAAATCATTTGCTATTTCACTTTTTATGTCTGAACTTCATGTATAAAAATAAAAAAAACTGAACAAAAACACACCATCTAGTGGTAGACTTTAACATTTAACAAGGCTTATAAGCATAATCAACTGAAGTGAAGTTTCATAAACTACTTCCAAGAGGAGCACGTGATATGATTAAGCACGCCTGGCTGCTCATCTGTAATCAGTAATAATCCAATCAGAGTGATCCAAGCTTACTATGAATGGATCATTTTCTCCCTACTGCTCTTAGTTTTGGAAGAATCCCCCCTTCCACCCCATCTCCTCCTTTTCCTCCCTTTTCTAAGGGGGAGCTCTCAAGACCTACCTGATCTCGGATCTTCTTATATGCTTATTGACCGGACGGGAACCTTGGGTTCAAGTATCTCCGCGCTCAGGGTTCTTCTGGGACAGCATACCAAACCTGCTATAAAACGCTAAGCATATCTAAGTGTGAACTCAAATTTAATTAAATTAAATGCGACACAGTGGCGCAGTGGGTAGTGCTGTCGCCTCACAGCAAGAAGGTCGCTGGTTTGAGCCTCGGCTGGGTCAGTTGGCATTTCTGTGTGGAGTTTGCATGTTCTCCCCGTGTTGACGTGGGTTTCCTCCGGGTGTTCCAGTTTCCCCCACAGTCCAAAGACATCTGGTACAGGTGAATTGGGTAGGCTAAATTGTCCGTAGTGAATGAGTGTGAATGAGAATTTATGGAGGTTTCCCAGAGATTGCGGCTGGAAGGGCATCCGCTGCGTAAAACAAATGCTGGATAAGTTGGGGGTTCATTCCACTGTGGCGATATTGATTAATAAAGCGACTAAGCTGAAAAGAAAATGAATGAATGAATGGAAAAAATTAAATGTAATTTAGCACAGTGGTTCTTAAACTTTTTTCACCAAGTACCACCTCGGGAAAAAATAGTCTCTCCAAGTAGCACCATAATGACCAGTATTGAAATACAGCAGCGTAGCAGGCATAATTAAGCAGCTACAGCACTGCACAGTTCAAAAATGAGGCAGATTAAGTTATTAAAAATATGTATTATTGTCAGCCACTTTAAACATTATAAATAAATGAACATTAACTGTGCTTGCAGACAAAAAAAAATACAGTTTAAATTAAAATGTGCTTTTAGAAGTGAGTTAAAAAAGGAACTGTTCTTAAAAAAGTAAAAAGAAAACTGCTGCAGGAGCCTATTCATCTAAACCTGGAAATGTTGTTTGGACCTGATGAATAATGGCTGTCACATACAGTATACACTTTTTTAATTTATTTTGAGATATACATTGTATGTACATATGGCATATTTCCATGTCTTTGAAATCTAAACGTTAACTTGTATTTTAATATGATTTGGAATTACATATTAAAAGTAGAAATTAGATCTGCTTACTGCTCGTCATTTACAGTAGGCCTGTGTGTGTCAGAAAAGCGAGTGATCAAATGCATATATTCAGTGCTTGACCAATACGTGCAGTATTTCCGTGATTTGGTGCGAATGAGATCATGAGATTGGCGTTAACCGCACACTGACCACTGTTTTCTAGCAGACTCGGGTACAGTTCGCAGTCCCTCCGTCTGTGCACGCAGAGAGTAACTTTAATTATGTTCTACCTCTAAGCTTCAAGCATGGAAAAGTTACTTGAGTCTGTTCTGTGTCTCGCGCCGTTTGAATCGCATCCAAATTAATTAGCTTAAATCTGAGGCAACAAACTAAACCAAAAGCCACGCTGCTTTACAAACAAATAACATTATATATGGAAAGCACGCATTATTTTACACAAACTACAAGCACTCATTTTAACACATTCGTAATAATTATTTTACCAATGATGCAGCATGGGGAACTCCCTGAATTTGCAAGACTAGTCTGCAGAAGGGCTTCTCTGGCGCGTGTGTATCTGCTCCGCACCGCACACACTGCAAGCGTCGCGCTCCTCATCCTCAACGCCAAGCAGATTTTTACTAAAGTAAACATTTTGGCACAACGGTGTAATCATACGCTTCAGGGAACAGCCAATGCTTTCTGATGTGCGTGTTATCGTACGCGTCAAAGGGTTAAAAAAAAAAAGTGTTCATTTTATTATTCAGCGATTCTTCCGCGTACCACTAGATGAAAGCCCGCGTACCACAGTTTGAGAACCACTGATTTAGCATATTGTAAAGTGAAAACAAGCTGGTCCAGTTAGAGAAACACGCGTCACAAAAACCTAAAGTCATAAATCTATACACTAAAACAGACACTCGGAAGAAATGAAACTCGCTCACATCTGATGCATATTAATAAATATTCTTTATTTAGTAAATTTCGCACATTGCTTTCAACATCGCATCCCATCTTCTTAATAAATGGATGTTTTCATCTTCCTGTAAAACTTCTTTTCATTTTAGACTCATTTCTGTACACATTTATTGGTACGATTCTCGCCACTAAAATTGTCACAGTCAGAGAAACAATCTGGGAGGGGGAGGGGGGGGGGGGGAACTAAACAAAACAAAAAAGAAATGCTTTACAAACAATACATTAAGACTACCGACATCTAACCCTACAGTCAAAGGCCTGCAAGCTTGATTATCATTAACAACGACCTGCTCTCTAAATCGACGTTTCAAGAGAGAAAGGAAAACAAAGCCAGCTGTGATTGGTAGAGAGAGTGAAAGAGGAAACGCCTGAAGGGGAAGACGTGTGTGTAAGTGTGCGTGCGTGTGTGTGTGTGTATAGATACGAATACGAAGTGTAAATTTACCCGACAAACATGAACATCAAATACAGCGCTGAAACTCATCGTGTCACCCATTTCATATTCCCAAATTCTTGCCTGAAGAAAGCGACGGTGCAGCAGTGATCATGAGTGTTTTCTAGAAAAAGAGGTGAGTTAGTGTGCTAGTTGACGCTGGTGGTGGGCAGCCACTCTCCGCGGCAGTATTTGGTGAAGCGATCTTTGAGGTGCTGTCTGTACTGGTCTCGTGTGCGGTAGAAAGATTTGTTGCTCTCTACGAATGACTGGATCTCGTCCTGCGTCAGGCAGGTCTCGTCATCTGAGGTCACTTCAGATTCAATCTGTTCAAAGAAATGAAAGGTAAGTCAATACTTCATGAGCGGGAGTGAATAATAAACCAAAACAATGTAAAATTAGAAAGATTGAAACTCAACACCTCTTAAGACCTTTTTTAAAGACTCTTATTATTAGAATTAGAATTATTAGAATTATTAGGCAAGTTGTATTTTTGAGGATTCATTTTATTATTGAACAACAACCATGTTCTCAACGAACCCAAAAAACTCATTAATATCAAAGCTGAATATTTCTGGAAGTAGTTTTTAGTTAGTTTTTAGTTTGAGCTATTTTAGGAGGATATCTGTGTGTGCAGGTGACTATTACTGTGCAGAATTATTAGGCAACTTAACAAAAAACAAATATATACCCATTTCAATGATTTATTTTCACCAGTGAAACCAATATAACATCTCAACATTCACAAATATACAAACCAACACACATCAGTGATTCAGCATCTACATTTAATAATGTTAAAGAGGGTTAATATGTGTTAAATAGATTATAAACCTTACCATTTAATGAGTGAGTGCATATTCTGTGCTTCTGAATGGCTGTATTTACATTTGACTTTTTCACTTTTTGCTTATCACTGCGTATAACGTCACATAGCGTGTTGTTAGGACACACGGTTACAATGTAACCTGCTCATCTAATGTTTACATTCATAAAATCTATATCATTTGCTAATTAATAATCTCATGTGGAACTGAATCAGAGATTTCAGAGTCTGTCCACCAGAGGTTGCCTTTCGGTCACGAGCTCATGTTTTCAGAACCTTTCTGAATGAATAAATGAAATGCACTGTTTTCCACCAGGGAAACCTGGAGTGCTGAAATATAATAGGCTAAACTGGCAGTGGGCGTGTTAAAATGACCAAAACAAAGATAGCATTCCGGCATGGAAAACACTTTTTTTAAAGCAGAATATCTGACTTCAGCATTGTTTTTCAGATTGACAAGAAGGTTCACTCATTTTTATGCTTTAGAAGAGTCAAAAAGAGCACCTTTAACTAATACTTTAACGTCAAATCAAAATTACTAACGCTCTATAGAGATTCAAGTTGATCACCTAAACAATTATTCAAATGCAAGACCTACATTTCTCTGCTCAACATATGACAACTAAAACAGGGAAATGGACTAGACTATAATTATATATATATATATATATATATATATATATATATACACACAAATTAGTCATTTACACGCAGTAGAGCAAAGTTTTATATAAAATACAGTATATTAGGGCTGTGCAATGTATTGAAACGATCAAAATATCACAAATGTGCATATGATTTACACATTGCAATAGTTGGACATTGAAGAAATGGACATTCTGATTTTCTGGTCCAAAAATATGTAACAGTTTTAATATGGATGCTGAAATAACTCTGCAAATAAGCAACTCGTGGAAAACAGCAAAGTGGAAACAGAAGTGTTGTTTTCCTGATTGCTCTTAATGTTTTCAGGTTGATAAAACTACACCAGTAGAGCAAAGTGATGGTGATACAGTATTTATAAATAGATTTTATTGATTTTTGTTTGTTTACTTTGGGGTTTTTTTATATACATAATTATTTTTTAGGGGTTTTCACCTTTATTATTATGGGACAGTGGAGATTTCAGACAGGAAAGCATTGGGAGCAGAGACAGGGGAAGGATCGGCAAAGGACCTTGAGCCGGGAATTGAACTCAGGTCAATATCTATAACTATATATCGGCGCACAGTACACCTAGGCTACTAGTGGTTTATTTTAAGCATATAATATATACACAGTTAGTTATATACGCACAGTAATCAACATTTGAAGTGGATCAAAACATTTGATTTAATTTTCCAAAGAAGAGAATTAGTGGTATTCAATAGTTTAACTTTAATGAATGCTGATGATCCACTTCTGTTGTTGACTACTGTATATTGCCTACATGTAAAGTTTTTTGTTTTACATTTTAAAAGTATATACTCAAAAACGTACTCATTCATATGTGATCATTCGTCTCAACGAAGCTCTGGATAATGTTCTAGTTTACAGCCATGCTCACCAGACATGATATGATGTATTTCTTTATTATACAAGCTGTTAAATGCAATGCTTTCCTTCTAATTATATGTAGCTTTATTTAAAAAATAAATTAATAAATAAAAAGTGTCTCACCAGTAGCTCCATGAGGCTCTTGCCGCAGCCGTCTGCCGGAGCACAGGCCTCCTCACTGTGGAAATGCTGATCGCTGAGGCTTGATAAAGACTCACAGCACACTTTAGAGCATGGACTTTCTTTGCTCCTACATGAATGTGATGAAGGAGAAGGAGAAGACGACTCATGAACCAAAGCAGTTCCTGATCCTCTCCTGCTGCCATCTGACACACAGCCTTCTTCTGCTTTAGACCCCTATTAACAGAGATAACGGGACATTTTCAGCAGCTTGAAGGGGTTGGACTTATTCTTCATACACTTAAGTTGGATTTTAAAATGTATAATATACTGTTTATCAGGGATGCACAATGTCAAAATATCACAAATGTGCATATCATGATATACATATTGCAATGGTTTGGAATAAACAAACATGCAGGTTTTCTTCTCTAAATATACAGTTGAAGTCAACATTATTTGGCCTCCTCTCATTGTTTTTTCCTTTTCAAATATTTCCCAATTAAACAGCTTTACTGAAATAAAACTTTTCTTAATGTGTATATTTCTTTCTAACATTGTGAATTTATTAAAATAGTAACACACACACAAAAAAGTATGAGTATTTCTACCTTTAACCCTTTAAGACCTGCCATAGAACAATTCCGCCAGGGTATATCTTAGTATTTTTACATGCTGTGATGTCATTCTTTTGAGTATTTTCAAATGCCATATATCAATAAAATCCTTACATCCCCAACTTTAAGTTTATGTATGTCATAAATCCATATTAAGGAGTTAAATAGCTTAAAAGTGCAATAAAACACACAAAAAATGAAAAATCGCTTAGTTTTTATTTTAGTTTTTACTATATACAGAAATAACACAAATGTAAACCTCAAACTTGTCAATGTAAAAAACATGCATAAAACCCTTTGAAACTATATAAAACTGATTTGGACTAATTACATCAATTCGTTTGTGAGATACACTTATTTTTATAAACAGTGTAGACAGAACAATTTGATTGATCAACAAAAACCTCTCTCTACAAATGACCACAGATGAGGGGTGAGGAGGGTTCTGAGGGGTTCAGTGTTCAAAACTACATCAATGTATGTAAAATAATAAGCACGATTCAGCAATACAGCAAAAAATGTAAGTATAAAGGTATAAAAGTTTGATGTTTTAGGCATAAAAGTGAATCGATAAGAGTAAACATCGCGTCATACTATCGGGATTATTCTGTGTTATGTTTCTATTCAAACTCAAAGCAAAGCATTGTTTATGAGCATATAATACTCAAAAGCAAAGCATTTATAAAGAATATACTAGCATGTCTTGGAATGGATCTAATCCTTCACAAAAGTCAGCTTCGTCTTTACTGGTAATAGTATCTTGAGCAGATGATGAGTCGGAGAATTCCTTGTCGTTTGATCGAGTAAAAACTCCAAAACATCGGACTATTTTTTTGTTTGTTTTGCGGTCACGACTCCATGCCAGTGTGTGTGTGTGTGATATTGTGTCTGTATGTGTAAATGTGGATGTGTGTGTGTTGTGTGCATGTGTGTGAAAGAAATTATGATGTTCCGATACGGATAAAGTGAAACCGCTACGAGAAGAGGGCACACCATAGGGCACACACATACATAGAAAGGCGCGTGCGTATTACGTATATCAAACAGCGCGCTGAGTGACATCACCACGCAAGACAAACCTGATAG
This sequence comes from Danio albolineatus, assembly GCA_903798035.1. Classification (NCBI taxonomy): domain Eukaryota; kingdom Metazoa; phylum Chordata; class Actinopteri; order Cypriniformes; family Danionidae; genus Danio; species Danio albolineatus. The sequence goes on from CAIGQQ010007036.1 coordinate 898,292, forward strand.
GTTCACAGTGCACACGAGGTAATTACGTCACATACATAGCAAACAATAACAACCTTTATAAAACACATTTGCAAAGGCGTGCGATGAATTAAAGTGTTTTTTTGTTGTAAACATTTTAGGCTATTTGTGTAAACTCATTAAAGAATGAAAACATTGCAACAGGAGACTGTTTTGGGCTTGATCTGAAAGTATAACGTCTCTGATTTCATATGCAAAAAAAATTATTGTTCTACCCATATGCTTTCGGTTTTTATTGGCTTTCAAACAGACGCACGCAAACCGGAGCGCGGGCGCTCCCGTCGGTCTCAAAGGGTTAATTACCAAATTGGTCAAAACAACCACATGCATTTCAGTAGCCCCTCCCTTTCACACATTTAGAGCTTTCCGGAAAATTACCAGCAATTTTCTGGAAAGGGGTTCATGTGTGAACAGGCCCTTTTTGAAAATGCCAGTAAATTCATTCCGATAATTTTACAGAGAGAGCAGTTGTAACATTACCGGTAATTTGCCCGAATGCTGCTCTGTGTGAATGCAGAAAGAAAAAACATTGCTGGAAAGAGTGCGTTCATGCTTAGAACACGCTGACGCAAGAAGTCTTCTCCAGCCAATCAGAACACTCAGACGCATTCACATCCACGCTGTTTATGAAAATAAAAGACTTTGAATATTTTTCCAGACATATTCAGCTGCTAGATGTTCATCAGAGAATGTTTCTATGTTCATTATTAATGCCAACTGTGGAAATAATCATCGATAAAACGCTTGTGATAAACCGCTGCTTGTTTACCTTCAAGCTCTGCTTCCATTGCTGGACGCGTGTGCACATGAAGTGCTCCAGTGAGCGCCAACACACACACATACTATGTACATCTCGACATGTGAAACTGTTCCTCTATATGTTTTCATCAAAGATGTTCACAACACTTCTCCATCCACAGAACTAGTAATGTGGTCAAATGTGTAAACATTTACTGCGGTTCACACTTCTGCCTTTGATTGTCTCTGGGACAAAGCAGCTGCATGAATGCTAAAGCTCTAAATAAATGTGAAGCCATCAATGAACGCCCGACCCCTTCTGTGTTTACAAACTCAAGCGCAGCCGTTTACAGCTCATTGCTGGTTAATGATATCAGAATTTACTGGTATTGTGGAATGGATGTGTAAATGGTCTTTACTGGAAAAATCCCGGAGCGTCCTCGCCTGTGTGAACAGCGCTTTTTAAAAAAATCTACCAGTAAAGTCGTTCCACAATTTTCCCGATATTTGCTGGCATCACCGTGTGAAAGGGGCTAGTGTCTGCTACTTTTCCCCATGACTTTAAATATGTGCGCCTCCTGCTGCCTAGCAACTTCCTGCTAACAAATACAAAGTTATGTTTTTGCCAACATAAAGGTACTTCACATTTGTCTTTCAAAACAGCATATTCAGTGCTATTAAAAAGCCTGAATTGTGAAAATTTGGTCACACTTTAATTTCATGGTCTGTTTGTTGAATTTAAGTTACATTGCAACAAATTCTCATTAGATTATAAGTAGACTGTTAGGTTGGGGTTAGGGGTAGGGTTAATTGACATGTACTTGCAGTTTCTTATAGTCAGTTAAATGTCTGTTGAATGTCAGTATCAACAGATTTTAAGCAGACAGTCTACTAATACTCAAATGGACCATCAAAATAAAGTGATACCTGAAAATCTTCAGTTCGTTAAAAATGAAAGTGAGGTGCGGACACTCACCTGTTGTCTAGTAGCCCAACTATACATTTATAGGCTGCAGTACCAAAAGGATAGTATTATATAAAAGAAGGTACTCTTTTAATATCTCAATAAAAGCTTTAAACGTAAATATGACGTGGCAATATTAAGGTCTTATATGAGAACGGTCATTATGTAGTAGTTATTGAAGTCTGATAGTTCCAGTGTTAATGTTTTAAATGACTGAAGACTCCCATTATCCTTCAGGGCCTAACTTAACTTAGAAAATGTTGTTATTGATGTAATCAAAGTGCCACATCATTTATATTACAGTGTCTTACCAGCCTTAAATAAATAAATGATCAACTCATAATATGTACAATGCAATTCAACCCTGAGATGCATATTCATGAAAAGTGACCCATGAGAAAGCGGAGAGCGACTCACGTTCTCGTTTCTGCACAGTGTGCCCTTGTTTTTTCTTTTCTTCTTTTTGTTTTTGCCCTTTGTGCTGTCTTCAGAGTTGGCCCAGCACTCCACACAGCTGTCCACAGCGTCCTCCTCCTTCTCCTCTGAGCAGCGGTGAATGCAGGAGAATTCACCTGGAGACATTAACAACAATCAATCAATCAATCAATCAAGGGAATCTTTGGTTTTTGTTTCTGACTGATCAAAACAGCAATAAATATATTGGACCCTTTACCCATGCTTGTTATGAGACGTTAAATGGTCGTCAGAAATGGACATTCTGGCTTTCCGCTCCAAAAATATGAAACAGTTTTAATATGGATGCTGAAATAACTCAGCTGCTTTCCACAAGTTGCTACTGTGCTTGTTTGCAAAGTAGTAACAGAAGTGTTTTTGTTTTCCTGATCGCTCTTGACATTTTCAGGTTAATAAATTATATCATTTATATTTAAAGTTACAAATAGATTGATTGATTCTTGTTTGTTTGCATTGTTACAACGTCTGATTTATTTTACGCAACAGTTGCCAGATTGGGCGGTTTACCACCCAATTGGGCGGTTTTGAATCCGATTGTGCGGGTAAAAACATGACATAGGCGGGTAGAGAAAATTTGGGCAGTCTTGGAATGGCAAACCTGCCCCATTTGAATGTCTCGCAACCGTCAATCCTGACAACACTTTTTGGTTTTCTCACACCCTTGAGCAGTTGTTTTTGCATTTCGGCGGGTTTTGGATAGTTTTTGGGCTGGAATCAGTCAGCTACATCAGGCAAGTAAAACTGTTCACTTTCAGAAGCTGTAGTGATGCTTTCCCTGAAATAATATGAAATGTATTTTGGTTGTAACATTGTACGAAATATCACATCACATATTGAAGATCACATTATTTAGCATGCTACACAAAGGGTTTATATAAATTTTTGTCTTTTAATATTGTCATAGTCAATGTTGAGTAAAAGAGGAAAGAATACCTTTAAAACCTTCTGAATTTAACGTTTAAGTTGTTCCTGGAAATTTTCTGGATATTTATTTATTTAAGATTGTATCAAACTGCAGGGTTCAACACCGATTGGACCAGTGGTTCAGATTTTTACTTGCCCTGCCAAATTTTTCACTGGCCCCACCACCCCCAAAAAAAGTTAATTGCTATTTCTTAGCAACATATTTTAAATAATGTCAAATTTTTTTTAAATGTTAAGGAAAACGTGTAGGTATTTTATTGCAAAACAAAACCTGGCTGACTAAAAATTACAGCAAAACATCACAAAACAGACATTTTCTTTTAGCCTCATAACTTGATGTTGCCGTCATGTTGTCGTCTCTTCGCTGTGTTGGTTTTTACCAGATTTATTTATTCTTGTTTGTTTAAATTGTTAAAACTTCTGATTTATTTTACACAACAGTAACAGTGTTGCCAGATTGGGCGGTTTACCACCCAATTGGACGGTTTTGAATTCGATTGTGCAGGTAAAAAATTACATAGGTGGGTAGTAAAAATTTGAGCAGTCTTAGTATGGCACGCCTGCCCCGTTTGTTTGTTTTTTTGCGACCGTCAATCCCCGCAACACTTTTCGGTTTTCTCATGACCTTGAGCGGTTGTTTTTGCATTTTGGCGGGTTTTAGTTTTTGGGCTTGAATCGGTCATCTACATCAGGCAAGTAAAACGGTTCACTTTTCACAAAAGTTATACCTGAAATAATATGAAATGTATTTTGGTTGTAACATTTTACGAAGTATCACATCACATATTGAAGATCACATTATTTAGCATGCTACACAAAGAGATTATATACATTTTTGTATTTTAACATTGTCAATGTTAAGTGAAAGAGGAAAGAATACCTTTAAAACCTTCTGAATTTAACGTTTAAGTTGTTCACGGAAATTTCCTGGATATTTATTTATTTAAGATTGTGTAAAACAGTGTGAACCGGGCTAGTGTATGGGTAAAACAACAACCTAATTGTACATTATAAAATATCCATCAATAAAAAAAATGTGCATACCCGTCTCATCATGGCTACACATGCCCTCAGTGCAGGCCACATCTGAGCCCTCTCGGGAGCCCGCCTCGCTGCCCTCCATACTGGAACAGTAGCCACAGTCACTGCCATTACTATGAGGCAGCAGAGCTGGAGAAACACAGACACAAACACATCAATCAGATACTTTTACACTTTATCTGCATCACTACATAGAAAACCAGGTTCCTTTGCATAAAACTCCTTAAGCTAAGAATCCCTAAAGCAAGGTTTACACTTCTGTGTCAAGTGACTGGCGTGACTGGCGGCGCCTGCCTTGTGCGCAGCCGTGCATTTATACTTCTGCATGCTGTTTGTGTTGCTCTGCAATAACACCTGCGAAACACTAGCTGGCAGTAGGTATTAATGTTCCTGTGTCGAGTTTCTTCGCTGGTAATTTGTTTTTTCTGAACGCTACCTTAATGTACAAGCAGGAAAAACTCATTTAGAAGCAGAAACCAGCGGACATGCAACAACTTTAATTGTAAGGTGAACACAAAACAACAGTGTCCACCTGGAGCTCCTTTACAGGCCTCGACACTTGTAAACACTCGCTCCAACGGGTTTGCACGGCTCTCACCCCCACCCCCACTCATCAGCACTACCAAGCCGACAAACTAAAGGCTGATTTATACTTCCACCAGGGCTCGAAATTGCGACCGTTTTGGTCTCATATGCGCCTGAAATTGACCTATCTATGTGACCTAAAAATATATTTGGGAGCATTTGTGCGAGAGCATAAAATTGTTGCGTGCGACCGGTTTTCACTGCAAATTGTTCAGTGCATGCGAGGATTTAGGACACATTCATGCAGAACACATCTTTGCACTTGAAAGGCAGCGCTCAGGACCTGTTTCAAACTGTTGTCATGTCAACTTGCTGCAGTAAACAAAGCCCGCAATGCTTGCCCCGCCTTCGCGCTCTTTTTATTGGCCCACTGCGCTAGAACTGATCGCGAATGGATTGGTTAAAATCAGCTGTCAATCACTCAGTCAACGCCTTCTGCCTTCAGATGACAGGAGAGCCACAACCGCGAACATGTAAAGCACTGAAGATGAGAACGACAACAACACTATCAGATTTTGTTTTAGTAAACACCTAAAGTGACAAACAATTGCACATCTAATTACTGATAATGTGCTGAATGTTAATCCACAATCTACATTTGTCCAAGAGTGGATAAAAGACTTCCACTGGCTTCAAGTCCGCTATGAAAATTACTAAAGCATTCTCTGTAAAGTCTGTGGGACGGAGTTTTCAGGAAACGGTCTGCCACATCTACACATTTTAAGCACAAGATGTTCTGTTTACTCTTTCATTTAATCGCTAGATGCTGTCAGCCGTGCAGCTATAAGTAAAAGCTAACACCACGTACACCAATCGCAAAAGGGCTTGCATGGACTAAGGCCCCGTTTACACTAATGCGTTTTCGTTTTAAAGTGCATACGTTTTGCTATGGTTACGCCATCCGTCCACACTACGCCGGAGTTTTCGAGCCCTGAAAACGGAGCGTTTTGGAAACGCTGGAGAGGTCGTCTCAGTGTGGATGGGGAAAACGGAGACATCTGAAAACGGAGGCGTGGCTGCTGAGATTCGCTACTCGATTGGGGCTTTTGGGTCATTGCGTAACCTTCCCTTATTTGTCAAGCCCCTATCACATGACTATAACGCCACCGGAAGACGGCAGACCAGCCTTCACTGTAAACAACAACATGGACACAGAAATGGGAGCGTTGTAGGTGCCATTGTGCAGTTAACCTTTTTTACTACAACAGCTGCATATATTCGCAAGAGGCAAGCTATTGTTCGAGCAATCGCTAATCGCTCACGTTTTTTGGTGGAGTAGTGTGGACGGAGATCTGTTCAGAGACGCTGGGTGAAACGCTAGGGTGGACGTGGATCGTTTTCATGCTAAATCGCCGTTTTAAAACTAAAATGCACAAGTGTAAACGGGGCCTTAGATTAAACTAGTATTGCAGCTCATCAAAAGACCGGTATTGCTATTAAAATGACGTATACAAATAATAATGTATATATCAAAAGCAACTGTGCATTATCAGACATCACCCGTGAGAACACAGCACGTTAACAGATTCATTCATGTCCAGTAGTGCGTGCAGGGCCGGTGAGCGCTCCTTCCATGTCTCTTTTGGTCACTCAATTATGTTATAAAAATGTATTTTCTTGTGGTAACGGGATTTCGTTGAGACATATTTTCCTCACGCAATCATATTTATTTTTTTGCTTGTTAGTTTTGATTTCAAATGCAATAAATCTGTTTATATAAAACTTAGCAACGGTGCTCATAATTGGTGGGTGCGACTAAATTTTGTCTGGTGCGCCTTAATTTTTAAAGTTAGGAGCACCAGTGCTACCAAGCAAAAAGGTTAATTTCGAGCCCTGACTTACGCGTCAAACGCACATGTGCAGTTGCATACCCCTCGCCGTGACCATCGCCGATGCTGCGTTAAGTAGTTAAGGTTACCCTTAGTAAAACTTGGGACCCTTAGTAAAACTTGGGACCTTAAATGAAATCTCTTACCTCTTGGATTATTGAACACTCAGTGACCCCCTTTAGTTATATTACATAAGGACTTTCGTGCAACCTGGCACAGACCCTCAGTTTACCTTTCTTGGTTTTGGGGGAATGCAGGATAGAGGCGCTGGGGCAGGTGCAGGCGGAGCTCTGGCTGGTGATGATGACCTCCACACTGCTAGCAGACTCTTCTCCACTGCCGCATGACTTACAGCCGCTGTCCACAGACTCAGACGAACCCTGATAAACACAAACATGCTTTTTGAAGGATTCACAGTAAATGCATCTTACTTTGAAACACTGTCCTTGTGTGTAAAAGTTTTACAAGCATTCAAATGTTAATAGATATCTAATGTTAATAGATTTAAAATTCCTTTTGCGCCAGAGGCTGTTTGTTTTCACATTTTAAAGGTTTTGCATGTTTTATTTGAATTATTAATTTAAAATTGTATTGTTTATGCATGGAATTTATTATGAATCATGCTGGACGGCTATTTGTTTTCACATTTCAAAGGTTTAGCACGTTTTATTTTAATTCTGACGTTCTAATTTTATTGTTTAAGTATGGAATTTATTATAAAGCATGCTGGACTGTGATTATACTTTTTTTGCATTAATCTATGTTGCTACTTTCACTATTTTAAATGCACCTAGTGAGATCAATAAAATTGTTAAACGAAATTCAATACAGTCATAATTGACATTCACGTCACTTTATTCCATTTAAATACTACACTGGTAATCAAATATTAGACGGTTACATCATCAAATATTTTGTTAAAGTTTAATAAAATCTTTAATTCAGCAAAGATGAATTAAATTGATCAATAGATTATTTTGTTCCAATTTTTTTTTAACAAACAGTTCTATAAATCTGTAACACTTTCCTTGAAAACATGAACAATTTTAACATTCATAATAATATTAACAATAAAAATAATAATAAATATTTCTAGAGCGGGATACTGAGGACTGGCGAAATGGCTGCTAAAAATTCAACTTTACATTACAAAATATAAATATATATGCAGAAAGAAAGCAGCTGTTTTAAACTGCAACAATACATCACAAAACTACTTTTTTGTTGCTGTATTTATGATCAAATCGATGCATCCTTAGTATGGAAAAGAAATGTCTAAATATATTTACTATTTTTTACAAAAGTCATTTCCTCCTCAAACATCTTCTTTATACTTTTCAAAGCGTAGCATGACTGAGAATAAACAAGCCAAGCACAGGTATTCTGATTCCCAAACAATCCACTCAAATGTTTAAGCAGTATAATGCCTCATTCACACTAGCAGCGACTTTGTAACTGCCTGTTGCTGTGGGTGGCTGTCCACTGCAAATGCAGGTCTGTGTAGGTCTACAGCATGGAGAATATAATGCGAGCTGAGAAAGGATCATGTGAGCTCTAATGGTGCTCCTATTGGCTGTCGTCAAGCAAGTTACTCTTCATTTGCATAAAGATGAAGGATTCTCAACCATCTTATTGCTCGACACGTCCACCTGGTCACTTGCATAGACGGACATCGCCGGAAGTCGCTCACTCTCCATTGAAATAAATGGTCGCTTGTCGCTTTGCAGCTGTGAGTTGCTTCCTTTCCTTTGGCAAAATGGGTCAAAAGAAGGACTTGACAGGCT
>CAIGQQ010007036.1:1006648-1017105 GCA_903798035.1 Danio albolineatus
GCATGTGGCAAAACTGAATAGCTACATCTCTCTTTGCTGTTTAAGAGCGAAATGTACTCTGTAGATGCCAAGTTTAAGCCTAAAGCACAACATTTCTCCCTAAATCAACACACTACAGGGTGGTTTTGGTTATGAAACATTTAATTGCATGTGCACTATATGTATAAAAGACAAAATTAGCCCTTCTGTGAAGCTTTTGTTCTACTTAAAGAGGTTATTTAAAAGGTTTAATTGGGAAAACACATTTCTAATCAGAATAGTTTTAATAACTCATCTCTAATCACTGATTTCTTCTATCTTTGCCATGATGACAGCACATAATATTAGACTAGATATTCTTCTAGACACTAGTATTCAGCTTACAGTGACATTTAAAGGGTTCACTAGGGTAATTAGGGTGAAGTTAGGGTAATTTAGGCAAGTCATTGTATAACAGTGGTTTGTTCTGTAGAATATCTAAAACTAATATAAAGAGGGTAATAATATTGACCTTATAATGGCTTTAAACAAATTAAGAACTGCTTTTATTCTTGCTGAAAAAAACAAGTGAGGCTTTCTCCAGAAGAAATAATATTATAGGAAATACTGTGAGAAATTCCTGAATCTGTTCAACATCATTTGGGAAAATGAATAAATATTGCACAGGAGGGTGAATGATTTTGTCTTCCACCGTATGATCGAAACAAATCCATGTCTGTATTTATGACCTCAGGGGACTAATAAAACCAACATGCGATAATGAAACTAGTCTTTTGTTGTTTGGGCTCAGGCACAACATATAATCCTGCTTTAACAAACCAATCGAACATTGGATATTGTCTGATAACGCACATAAAGAGTTTTACATGTGTTGCATTTCTTTTTGTTACACATAGATGGGTTCATGAAAAACCAGGAAAAGTCATGGAATTTTGACTCATTTGAACATTTTTCAAACATTCTACAAACTATCTTCTTTTGTGTTTAACTGAAGAAAGAAACTCATTAAGGATTTGAAACCGCTTGAGTGTGTGAGTAAATACTGAAGTGTTCATTCTCATTTTTTGAAGTGAACTTTTCCACAAAAAAAGACCTGTAACCCTTGACTTCTATTGTATTTTTTTTTCTTACTATGAAAGTGAATGGCTACCGATTTTGAACATTTTTCAAACTATCTTCTATTGTGTTTAACTGTACAAACTCATGAAGGGTTTGAAACCGCTTGAGTGTGCAAGTAAATAGTGAAGTAGTTATTTTTATTTTTGATGGTGAACTATCCGTCAAATGTTGGAAACCTGTAACCATTGACTTCTATTGTATTTTTTTTTTCTTACTATGAAAGTCAATGGCTACCGGTTTTGAACATTTTTCAAACTATCTTCTTTTATGTAATAGTGAAGTTGTAATTTTCATTTTTGAAGGTGAACTACCCCTAAAATGTTGGAAACTTGTAACCATTGACTTCCTTTATTGTTTTCCTACTATGAAAGTCAATAGCTATCGGTTTCAAACATTTTTCAAACTGTCTTCTTTTGTGTTTAACAGTAGAAACTCATGAAGGGTTTGAAACTACTTCAGGGTGAGTAAATAATGAAGCATTAATTTAGATTATTTGGGGGGTTGAACTATCCCTGTAAATATGGTCAATGGACTAATGGAAGTCTACTGGTTTCAAACATTCTACAAACTATCTTCTCTTGTGTTTAACAGAAGAAAGAAACTCATTAAGGATTTGAAACCACTTGAGTGTGTGAGTAAATAGTGAAGTAGTCATTTTCAATTTTGGGGGCGAACTATCCCTAAAAATGTTGGAAACCTGTAACCATTGACTTCCACTGTATTTTTTTCCTACTATGAAAGTCAATGGCTACCGGTTTAGAACATTTTTCAAACTATCTTCTTTTATGTAATAGTGAAATTGTAATTTTCATTTTTGAGGCTGAACCATCCCTAGAATGTTGGAAACCTGTAACCATTGACTTCCTTTGTATTGTTTTCCTACTATTAAAGTCAATAGCTATCGTTTTCGAACATTTTTCAAACTATCTTCTTTTATGTAATAGTGAAGTTGTAATTTTCATTTTTGAGGGTGAACTATCCCTAAAATGTTGGAAACCTGTAACCATTGACTTCCACTGTATTTTTTTCCTACAATGAAAGTCAATGGCTACCGGTTTAGAACATTTTTCAAACATTTTTCTTCTTTTGTGTTTAACAGCAGAAACTCATGAAGGGTTTGAAACTACATCAGGGTGAGTAAATAATGAAGCAGTAATTTAGATTATTTGGGGGGTGAAATATCCCTGTAAATATGGTCAATAGACTAATGGAAGTCTACAGGTTTCAAACATTCTACAAACTATCTTCTTTTGTGTTTAACAGAAGAAACTCATGAAGGGTTTGAAACTACTTGAGTGTGAGTAAATTGTGAACTATCCCTAAAAATGTTGGAAACCTGTAACTATTGACTTCCACTGTATTTTTTTTCTTACTTAGAGAGTCAATGGCTACCAGTTTAGACCATTTTTCAAACTATCTTCTTTTGTGTAATAGAGAAGTTGTAATTTTCATTTTTGGGGGTGAACCATCCCTAAAAATGTTGGAAACCTGTAACCATTGACTTCCACTGTATTTTTTTTCCTACAAAAGTCAATAGCAATCGGTTTCGAACATTTTTCAAACTATCTTCTTTTGTGTTTAACAGCAGAACAAAACTCAAAGAATTTGAAACCACTTGAGTGTGTGAGTAAATAGTAAAGTGGTTATTTTTATTTTTGGGGGTGAACTATCCCTAAAAATGTTGGAAACCTGTAACCATTGACTTCCACTGTATTGTTTTCCTACTATGAAAGTCAATGGCTACCAGTTTAGAACATTTTTCAAACTATCTTCTTTTATGTAATAGTGAAATTGTAATTTTCATTTTTGAGGGTGAACTATCCCTAAAATGTTGGAAACCTGTAACCATTGACTTCCTTTGTATTTTTTTCCTACTATGAAAGTCAACAGCTATCGGTTTCAAACATTTTTCAAACTATCTTCTTTTGTGTTTAACAGTAGAAACTCATGAAGGCTTTGAAACTACTTCAGGGTGAGTAAATAATGAAGTAGTAATTTAGATTTCTGGGGGTGAACTATCCCTAAAAATATTGAAAACCGGTAACCATTGACTTCCATTGTATTATTTTCCTACAATAAATGTCAATGGTGACTTGTTTAAAACATTTTTCAAACTATCTTCTTTTGTTTTAAAGACATTTTTAGCACTCAAAACTCATTTATTTACCAAAAATCTTACATTTGTGTAAAAAATACACACACAAAAACATCAGGCACTATTGCACAGACTGAACATTACTCTGTTAAATCCGAATGAGTCCATATGTGTGTGTTCAGATCAGTATTCATCATCGTCATTATTCTCTGTTTCTGAAGGCTCAATAATGTTCAAGCACTGATCAGCGAACTCCACAAACAGCGGCTCCTGCATGGCGTCCTTCATGGCTTTGGCTTTATTTTGGGCTGAATCCACAGACATCATCAGCTGGCGGAGGTGAGGGTTCCTCAGCAGACCCTTCAATGCTTCTGAATCACCTGCACAGACGAAACTAGCCGTGAAACCGCTTCATCAAAGACAGTTTAGAAGATGGAGTGGTGTAAAGTACTTCATAGGACCCATTTCACTAGTGCCAAACTTTCTCAAATATTTCCTGACAGAAGCGATGGCTGTAACAGATGTAAGCACTCACTAACCGATTACCTTCACATGTTTTGATCCCGTTCAGAATTAACAAACTATTGGTCTGATATTTTTTAAATTCTTTCTCAAGCCGTTAATACAATCATCACTCCTGACCCTCTGAATGGCCTTTTTGGTTATCTTCCAACACAAACATCAACACGCTGCGTCATTGCTTTTACCACCTTGCTGGCCAGGAATGCAATGCTCCTCAAATGGAAACATGTGTCCCCTCCATCATTAGAACACTGTATTAAAGAGGTCCTACAATGCATCTAAAACATGGAGTCCCATACTGTCTGTCATTGAGAACCTTAATATTTCAGGACCTGCTGACTAGAATTTCAAAAGAGAGAGAGACTTTTAGTATTTACTTTACAGTTTCTTCTTCTATATTTGCACATATTTATTTATTATATTCTTTTTTATTTATTTGTTTATTAATTTATTATTTTATTTGTTTATTATTTATTTATTTATTTTATTTGTTTATTTATTTATTATTTTGTTTATTTATTATTTTATTTATTTATTATTTATTTATTATTTTATTTATTATTTTATTTATTTATATAATTTATTTATTATTTTATTTATATATTTTATTTATAATTTTATTTATAATTTTATTTATTTATTTATTATTTTGTATATTTATTTTATTATTTTAAATGTTTATTTATTTATTATTTAATTTGTTTATTTATTATTTTATATATTTATTATTTTATTATTTTAATTGTTTAATTATTTATTTATAATTTGTTTATTTATTTTATTTTATTTTTATTTGTTTATTTATTTATTTCATTTATTTATTATTTTACTATTTTATTTATTTATTATTTATTATTTTATTTATTTTTATTATAATTTTTTTATTCATTTATTGTTTTATTTATTTATTTATTATTTTACTATTCTATTTATTTATTTTATTTGTTTATTTATTATTTTATTTATTACTTTATTTATTTATTTATTCATTTATTTATTATTATATTTATTTATTTATTGTTTTATTTATTTATTTTATTTGTTTATTTATTTATTACTTTATTTATTTATTTTATTTATTTATTATTTTATTTATTTATTATTTTACTATTTTATTTATTTATTTTATTTGTTTATTATTTTAATAATTACTTTATTTATTTATTCATTTATTTATTATATTTATTTATTAATTATTTTATTTGTTTATTTATTTTCAATTGGTCTATTATTTGTGTCTTGATTCATCTTTGCGTACTTATTGAAGGCCTCAGAAAATCGGGAGGGGTGGGAGATGGGAGTGATGGTGAATAGAAGGGGGTAGAAAAGTGTGAGTTTGCAGTAAAAGTACTAGGGTTTTCTTGCTTTTGTTGCTATATATATTTGATGTCACTTCTTTGCTGATTTTTCATCTACATCTGTAAGTTTGTATATTATCTGGAAAAAATGCAATAGAAATATTGAAATGAAAAGATGGAGTGGTTTCATACCGAGCTGCTGAAGTTTCTGTAAGGGCACTTTATCAGTCTGACTGTCCTCATCCAGCAGATCCTCAACAGTCCACGGCTCTTCAGCTGAAAACAAATACATTCATATTAAAGTCCTCATGAAATCAAAACTAATCATGTTAACTTTGTCAGCTCACATTGCTAGTTTTGTGGAGAACAATTCATCTGTGCATGAGAGAGGGGAAGGATCGGCATAGGACTGTGAGGCGGAATCAAACTTTCTGTCGTACACCACGCCCACCAAGAGTACCTTTTAGCAGTGGAAATGCAAGCCTGATAAAGGGCACCCGTACCGTACCACTCAGTGGAAACGGGCCATAAACGGGGCCTAATGCTCTCTAGTGTCTGACACGCCCCGCCCCCTTCTTCTCATTGGCTTTTCATTTGATGCACGTGAGCTCAACCACTCTGTGCTGTGATAAAATAAAATGCTATTAAGTGTTTATTTTAAAAGGGGAGGGGCTACTCTATGTCCCGCCCTATCTTCAATTTTCATTAAACATCGCATAATAAAAAAAAAAACACACTTCAAATCACTTCACGGGATGTTTAAAGATGAACAACACTAATAGATTTTTAGGATTTTAAGGAAGAGTGATACTACAGCAATCATTAGGTTTAAAAAAATATCTTCAGAATGCTCAGTGGTGGAAAGAGTACTGAAAAATCATACTCAAGTAAAAGTACCATTACTTGCCCAAAAATGTCGAGCAAGTAGAGTAAAAGTATCTGTAGTAAATATTACTCAAAGTATGAGTAAAAAGTAGCCCTTTTAGAAGTACTCAAGAGTAGTGAGCAGTGAGTATTACACTGTAGAAAAGCTGATGTGTTTACAGAATGTTACGTTTACACATCCCTACACAAACAACATGTGGTGTATTTAGGGATCTTCCTATCTTCATTCGTCCCTTCTAACCTTCCTTCAATTATTTGTTTGTTCTCTCCTTCCTTCATTCATTAGTTTGTTCCCTCCTTCCTTCATTCACTCGTTCATATTTTTGTTCCTTCCTACATTAGGTCCTTTTGTTCATTTTTTCATTTGTTCGTTCCTTTCTTCCTTAGTTTGTTCAGTCCTTCCTTGAATTCTTCCTTCATTCGTTTGGTCCTTCCTTCTTTCCTCCCTTCATTTGTTCGTTCATTCTTTCTTACATATTTTTGTTCCTTCCTTCATTAGGTCCTTTGTTCATTCGTTCGTTTGTTACTTCTTTCCTTCCTTAGCCCTTCCTTGAATCCTTCCTTCATTTATTTGGTTCTTCGATCCTTCCTTCCATTCCTTGTTCGGTCCTTCCTTTTATTTGGCCCTTCCTTCCATTCTTCATTCGTTCCATTTAGTGATTGTTTAAGGCTGTTTGGTGATTTCAGTCCTCATACAGTCGACATCCATCATTTTCAGTCACATGCAGTCTATAAACAGTCTCTGGATCATTGCGTGTGCAGATTTTGAACATCTTCTCTGACATTTTTAATGTTTCCCAAAGGTTTGCTGCGTTTATAAAGCGCCCATGTCTTGAGGTTGTTCAGTGTGATGTGATTTACTTTCTATGTGTGATTTAATTGGACAGGAATCACAGGACTGATCTTTCTACTGTAGACAATGACCATAGACAAGACAGAAATACAGTAGTGACTGCAGGATGAAGGACAGTAGTGGAGTAAAAGCACCGATATACTGCACTAAACATGTGCTCAAGGGAAAGTAAAAGTCCACATTTATAAAAATACTCAGTAAATTACAAAAACTGCTCAATTACAGTAGTCTGAGTATTTGTAATTAGTTACTTTACACCACTGCATCTACGTAATACATTCATTCATTCGTTTTCCTTTGGCTTAGTCTTTGCTTCAGAGGTTGCCACAGCAGAATGAACCACCAACTATTCCAACAGCAACACTTCCAACAGCAACCTAGTTTTCCCATGTGGTGTCCAACCCAGGTATTGACCAGGCTCAGCCCTGCTTAGCTTCAGTGAGAAACCGGTCTTGGGCTCCAGTTTGGCTGTGGCATATATATATATATATATACATATTTGATATTGTGTAGATCCACACTGCATAACATTTGAACGTCTGATCATAAGAGCACACTCTCTGTAAGCGAAGCACGTTCTCTCTTATGTTTTTTATTTGTCCTTTATTTTCTCCCTGTTTGATAGCACGACCCTGACAGTCAGTGCGGAGAGTTAAAAACACAACAGCCCTGTCGTCCAGTGTACAGATATAATCTCATCAGCATCAGAACATGACAGCGCTGGGATTATAAAACAGCTGAGAATAAATCATCACTCGTTCCGACATCAAGACCAGGAGAGGGATTTCAAAAAGCACTGCGATGACGTCTGTGTTCGCATCATAAATCAACACTGTTTACTGTTCAAAAGATGATGAGTGGCACGGTGGTTCCAGCGCTGTCACCTCACAGCAAGAAGGTCGCTGGTTCGAGCCTCGGCTGGGTCAGTTGGCATTTCTGTGTGGAGTTTGCATGTTTCCTCCGGGTGCTCCGGTTTCCTCCACAGTCCAAAGACATGCGCTATAGGGCAGTGGTTCTCAAACTTTTTTCACCTAGAACCACTTTAGGACTCTCTCCAAGTCCCACCATAATGACCAGTGTTGAAATACAGTAGCGTAGTAGGCCTAATTAAGCAGCTACAGCACTGCACAGTTCTAACACAAGGCAGATTAACTACGATTATTGAGAATAAGGATTACTGTCAGCCCCTTTAAACATTATAAATAGTTTGAACGTTAACTGTACGCGAGTGATTAAATGCAAAAATACAGTGCTTGACCAATTCATTCAGTACGTGCGGTATTTCCGTGATTTGGTGCGAATGAGATCACATCTAAGGGTGCTTTCACACCTGCCTTATTTAGTTGGGTTGAATTGCACTAGAGTTGGTTTTCCCTCTTGGTTCGATTGTAGCGATCACACTTGAGTGTGTGTAGCAGATCTCAAATGGAAATCCCTCTCAGACACCACAGAAACACGGTCACACACAGATGAGGTGAAGGAAACACTGATTTTGAGTACTGAGTACACACTATAAGACCGGAAAACTACTCTCTCATCCCTCTGCTTCTCCACCTGCGCACACCACGCAACTCCGCATGTGCATACTGACAAAAATGTATATTTTCTTATATTTTAAACATTCAAATGCAAATAAAATAAAATCAAATAAATTATATAATGTAAATAAAATATGTAAACTTTCAATAAACATAATAACTCTTCCAAAGTAACTTGCAACAAAGTCGTACATTTACATTTGACCTGTATCGTGACTGTAAATCGCATTAATATTTAGATATTGAATCACTGATAGAGTAAAACTCCTTCCGTTTGCATTAACAGCATTATTATTATGCAAAACATTTGCCACAATACAATCACGTCCAGATTAATTAGCTTAAATGTGAGGTAACAAACTAAACCGAAAGCTGCTTTACAAAACAAATAACATTATATATGGAAAACATGCATTATTTTACACAACTACGAGCACACATTTAACACATTTGTAATAATTATTTTACCAATGATGCAGCATCGGGGAAATTCCTGAGTTTGCAGTAACTGAAATGCCAACACAACAGTACTGGTCTGCAGAAGGGCTTTTCTAACGCATGCGTATCTGCTCGGCAAGCACCGCATGCCTCTTCCTCTGGCTATGTGCCAAGCAGACTGAAGTAAACATTCTAAGCACACCGATGTAACCGTACGCTTCAGGGAACAGCCAATGCTGTCTGAGTGCCAATGGCTGATCACATGAGTTTCAGGAGCTACGTTTCCATCCAGCTATTTTTATCTGCATTTTGCATCTGCGCATAAAAAAACGGTTGATGGAAACGTCATGATGCACATAAGTTTTTGAAAATGCGCATAAAAAATATATGCGCATAACTAAGTAGGAAAAACTTTTTATTCTATAAGAAAAGATGCACATAAACTGCGATGGAAACACTTTTACTGCATAAATTCCAGTATGCGCATTAAATAAAGGTCATGTGATTGTGTTATGAGATCATGTGATGATGATAATGTGTGTGAATGGACAAACCAGCAGGCTGAGCACATCGTAAAACGTCTGAAATGTTGTTTTGGTCATTCTAAAGCGCTTCACCGTTTCAGTAGTTGTGTTATTATATTATTAATGACCTCCAGAATCAAGAGCGTCTGTGCTCCGTGTCTGACACCTTCAAACGCCACCGCGCGTTCACTGCGGGTCAGGATTGCCTTCTGAAGTCATTTATTAAATGAAGAAAGGATTGACGCAGCTTCTCCTACTGCAGCAAATTCCGTCTTTACTGTTGATGTTTGGCGCCAGTTAATCAGGAAGTGACGATTTTGTCCGCTTTGACTCGTTGGATGGAAACGCTGCTTTATTCGCACGTCTTTTATGCGATAATCCAGTTTTGCGCATAAAGTTCATTCGCATTTTTGGATGGAAACATAGTGTTGTCGTACGCGTCAGAAGTACGAGGGTTAAAAGTGTGTTAATTTTAGGCTCTTATTATTCTTCTGCGCACCCCTAGAAGCACACAGTTTGAGAACCACCGCTATAGGTGAATTGATTTACTAAATTGGCCGTAGTGTATGAGTGTGTGTGTGAATGTGAGAGTGTATGGATGTTTTCCAGTACTGGTTTGCAGCTGGAAGGACATCCGCTGCGTAAAAAAAACATATGCAGGAACAGTTAGCGGTTCATTCTGGTGTGGCGACCCCTAATAAATAAGGGATTAATGAATGTGTCAGGCTTCTGCCACTCCTGTCTTGTTAGTTCTTGTTTTGGTGGCAGAGACACTAGCTCTGTCTAGTCCTGTGTGTTGTCATTGTGTCTCTGTATGAGTGCCAATTGTGAGCGCACTTGGACCGTGCACGCTCCCGATTGATACGGGCGCATGAGGTCTGGGCGTGTTCGCGATTGCGCGCTCTCGTCCTGGTGTTTGTGTTTGTATGTCTGCAGCGTGGTGTTTCATTCCCAGCGTCTCAGTATAGTTTTTTCATTCCCAGCGTCTCAGTATAGTTTTTTCGGTTTCGGGTGGTGCTAGGATGAAACATGCACGCTGCGTGTGAAAGCACACAATAAGAAGTTTTCATTTTATCGTGTGCTTGTGTCTTGCGTTTGTCTAAGCACGTGGCCCTGTGTTTACATGGCCGCGTGTTTCCGTTGTCTGTTTTGAACACAAGGTTAATGAGTTCTCTCATTGGCTGCGTGTTCTTGTCATGTTTTATG
>CAIGQQ010007036.1:1082105-1105443 GCA_903798035.1 Danio albolineatus
ATATATATATATATATATGAGCAATTCCATGCAAATGTCAACCTTGCCATGAAAAAATTAAGTTGTCATCATAAATAGCGAAACCTTTCAAATTTCTTTTGTGTACTCTTGTATTTTACAGTGCTGTACAAATACTCAAAAATGTCTTGGTCAGTGTTTTTAAAAAATTATATATGATTTAGCAAAATCTCACAAGTGGAAATTTCACATCCGTCACATCCATAACAGAAATGTGTCACATCCATAACGAAGCTTTTTCTTCATAAATGCAAAAATGTAAATTAAAATAAAACCAATCATGTTTGTTCTACAGAGAGTCGACTCTTATCCTTGTGATTATAACTATTTCTTTTGGATTGTGCAGTTTAATTCACAGAATTTCTACAAAGTATGTTGTGGACTGTAAACTCACAGACTTTTTTCCTTCACATCCAAAACACATGTTTATTTCCCTCATTTAAAGTGTAAAAATAGTTTTCAGAGTGATATTTTTCTGACCCCATAAGTCTGTGTATTTGTTTTGGAAAATCTAAACAGATGATTCAATATAATGTTAACATATACCTTATCTGTGCGTTTATGTTTTGAGTTTTTACTGCAAATGTCACATCCATAATGCTGGAATTGCTCATATATATATATATCTTGGACAATACGAGCAAGAAAATAAATCTAATATCTTCAAAAGACGTTAGACTTGAAAACGCTGTAAAACACAACCAACTGAGTGATTTTACCGTGAGTGTATCATCGATGTACAACGGAATCTGCCGTGCAAGAAAAAGATAGTCCTCCTCCCCATCCCTACAGACAGCCACCAGACGTGCCATGTCTCTGCCCAGATCTGCCTGTTAGTGTATGGAAAACAATCTCAGTTAGCTGTTCATTTATAACATCGCGAGACAGTTCATTTTTATATCCAGATTGAAGCATGATGCTCCAATTCTATAATGCAAACACTGAGTGTCTTCCCAGCAGCCCTTGTAGCTTTGCTAAGGATTATTAGCTTACACATATACTCTTATCTGCCTACAGAGGCTTAAACACTTATTATACCCATCTGTACACCGCAATCTGAATGCACCTTTCAATTGCATCCATCATATGTGCACAAGTGTCATGATAATTACAGAAATCTTCCTTTATTAGGGATGCAAGTGTGGCGAGGTCAAGCCACATAACGTGCTAACAATGAGCAGCTACACAATCTCAAGCCTCTCACAGCGATTGAAAAACATCAAAATAAACACTTCAGACCACATTCATATTTAGTAATCCTCACATTATGGTAGCCATGGAGACATTTATGTAATCTGCGGAGTAAAAATTACACTCATGTTCCCTCCAATGACACATATGCTAATTAGCCTATTAGCCGTAAATATGCTCACACCCACCTGTAGAGCTAATTAAACGAGTCATTTTGGGTATACGCGAGGTTTTAAACGCTGCAGGGATGGAATCTGGGATGATGTTGCAAAAATGAGACCATTTTGTGGGTCGAAGTCTAGTTAGCATGCGGCTAACCTGTGAAACTTTTTCCAAGCTGATTAGCATGCTAGTGCTGTCAGTGACTTGCGCGAACGCCACGGCAACTTTAAACCCGAAAAAGCACGTTTTATCGCACGTTTAACAGTACGCAGGTGAACTTTTAAAATCAAATAAGCTACGTGCATTCAAAAGTATCCTGTCACAGATCTACTTTGGCATCCTCAGCATTAACTCGACACATTCCGGTTTTATCCTGCTCGTGCCGTTACTTTACAGTCATTATCGCAGGTAAAAGCGCGAGAAACATGCAGGGATATCAAGCTGCAGCTGTCGGACCCACCTGTTTTCCAACGTTGTTTCTTTTTCGGACAAAAACAAACAAGTGCGACAGAGGCGTATGTGGCAGGCGAATGTTCGATGACCCTTGGCTCCCTAATACGTCAGAAAGTAGTTCCGGGCTCTGCAGGCGTGGCCTGTGCAGCTTGATTGACACGTGGGAGGAGACCGTATTGCACTATAAAAGAGAAACCTCCTTTACGATTGGACAGAGTTAACTCAAAACTTCATCCATTATGATGGGCGATAGGAATGATCGCGACTGCAGATGAAATTTAGCTGTGTAGCTAATTCTGGGGCAGTTCTTTGATTGTGCTTTGTCCCTGTCAAATAAATAAATAAATAAATAAATCATAGCATATTTGCTTGTTTATTATTTAAAACACTAAATAGAAATGGTTAAAACATTTTTTTAACGCTTTCACAAATATTAATCATATCTGACTTCATAACTGGATTAAGTCTTTACATTTTTGGATCTAAGATTATAATTATTAAAGATTATTATTATTATTATTATTATTATTATTATTATTATTATGTTTCATGTCTTTGTGTTTTTCCATCTTCTCTATTTTATATATATACTTTTTTTTAAATTGTCTATATGATGTTGTACAGTGACCTTGGGTTTCTTGAAAGGCGCTTTAAATAAAATGTATTATTATTATTATTATTATTATTATTATTATCGTTATTATTATTATTATCATTATTATTATTATTATCATTATTATTACTATTTTTATTATTATTATTATTATCATCATCATCATCATCATCATCATCATTATTATTATAAGATTATAAGTCTTTAGATTGTTACTAAATTGAAATAAAATGTAAATGTTTACTTTGATCTGTTTTAAAATATAACTAATTTAAAGAAACCATGACACGTTCAAATGGCATGTTTAGCCTACTTTTGGATAGACAATATTAAGTTTGGTCTAATATTCTTTCATTCATTCTCCTTCTGATTAGTCCCGTTATTCATCACTGGTCGCCACAGCGGAATGAATCGCCAACTAATCCAGCATGTTTTACACAGTAGATGCCCTTCAAGCTGCAACCCAGTACTGGAAAACACTCATACACACATTCACATAACTCGTACACTATAGCCAGTTTAGTTCATCAATTCCCCTACAGCACATGTGTTTGGACTGTGGAGGAAACCGGAGCACCCGGAGGAAACCCACAACAACACGGGGAGAACATGCAAACACACAGAAATGACATTTGGGTTAGCCGGGACTCAAACCAGCGACCTTCTTGCTGTGAGGTCACAGTGCAAACCACTGAGCCATTATTTCGCCAAAATAAATAAATAAATGATAGCATATTTACTTGTTTATTATTTAAAACACTAAATAGAAATGTTTAAAACAATTTTTTAACGCTTTCAAAAATATTAATCATATCTGACTTCATAACTGAATATATAAAAAAATAAAATTAATTTCTAATTGTTTTATATTAATAATTATAATATAATTATAATATATTAATAATGATATAATTAATAATCATAATAATAACAGAATCAACTTCTTGTGGAAAACCTGATGCAGCCCAGCCTCACCCAGTCTCTGCCTCGAGCGCCCTCCAGGTAAACTGAGTTTGAGACCCCTAATTTAGACAGTTTTATAGTCATTCATCGGGAGTCATGCATTGAGAGACGTGTTTTAAGCTGAGCAGCGAGTTCAGGCAAAATTCCCCCATCTCTTCCAGTCAGTCCCCTTGTTTCTTAGCGCCCTCTGTCGGAGACACATTTAGTAAGAGTTATGCTCTTATGCATTGGAATATCAGAGTACATGAGTGGCCTTTTGTGTCTTATATTATTACAATCAGAATCAGAAAGAGCTTTATTGCCAGGTATGTTCACACATACGAGGAATTTGTTTTCGTGAAAGAGCTTCTACAGTGCAACAGAATTACAGAGACAGGACAAAAACAGACAATAAATATATTTTAAAAATAGAAGTTAAATGCAAATATAAAAACTGACAAGTGTATGTACAGATATCAACTAGTTCAAAATGCAGCTGCTAGAGTGCTTTCTAGAACAAAGAAATATGATCATATCACTCCAGTTCTTTCAGCATTGCATTGGCTCCCTATTAAATATCATATCAATTTTTTAATTTTACAAAGCCCTGAACTGCTTGGTTCCCCAGTATTTGCGGGAGCTCCTGGTTTATTATAGCCCATCACGTCCTCTACGCTTAATAAATTCTGGACAATTGATTATTCCCAGAATATCAAAATCAACTGTAGGCGGTAGATCTTTTTCATATCTGGCACCTAAACTCTGGACCAGCCTTCATAGCACAGTTCGGGAAGCAGACACACTCTGTCAGTTTAAAACTAGATTAAAGACAAATCTCTTAGCATTAGCATACACATAAAACACAAACGCTTTGGAATCCAAATCCTCTAAAGCAGTGGTTCTCAAACTTTTTTCACCAAGTACCACCTCAGAAAAAAATTGTCTCTCCAAGTACCACTATAATGACCAGTACTGAAATACAGTAGCGTAGTAGGCATAATTAAGCAGCGACAGCACTGCACAGTTCAAAAAAGAGACAAATCAATTCCTTTTATTAAGAATATGTATTATTGTCGGCCACTTTACACATTTTAAATAGTTTGAACATTAACTGTGCTTGCAGAGTAAAAAAATAACTTTACCATTTAAATTAAAATGTGCTTTTAAAAGTGATTTTAAAATGGCACTGTTCTTAAATAATAAAAAGAAAACTGCTGTACTTGTAAAGTATTAATGTATAGTAGCCTATTCATCAAAACCTGCAAATGTTGCTTGGACCTGATGAATATAGGTTATATGTCATATACGTATATACATAAATTTTTTATACCTTTTGAGATATATATTGCATGTACATATAACATATCTTTGATATCTAAACGTTAACTTGTATTTTGATACGATTCGGAATTACATATTTAAATGAGAAATTAGATCAGCTTACTACTCGTCATTTACAGTAGTCTGTGTGTGTCAGAAAAGCCAGTGATTAAATGCATAAATTCCATAGTCTGTTGATATTCTTGATTCTGATTGGCTGCGGGGTGTGCAACGCACAGGTAGTTCCGGTCAGTTTTGATCACAGTTCGAAATGAATGCGCTTCTCCCAAACGTTTATAGTTACTATAGCAACTCGCATGTGAAACCGATGAGGACTGTTAATGGCGGACGGGAAATCCGCAAAATTAGAAAAATACACATCTGACTGAGAATGTCTTATTTGTCCATCCATGATCGGACTGATGAAATCGTATAATAATATTAGCATGTATAAACAGCACTGACACATGCTCTCTATCTCTCTGTCTGCCTGCGCGTCGTGCATTAACGCACGGCAAGCCGTTGATTATCCCTTACATACACATATACAGTGCTTGACCAATTCATACGTGCAGTATTCCCGAGTTAGTAACTGAAATCCCAACACAACAGGACTGGTCTGCTGAAGGGCTTCACTAGCGCATGTGTATCTCCTCCACACAACCCTCTGCCAGCGCGCGCGCCTCTTTTTCTTCCTCCGTGCCAAGCAGACTGATTTTTTTAACGTTTGATAACGCGATGCACTAAAGTAAACATTCTAAGCACTCCGGTGTACTCGTACGCTTCAGGGAACAGCCAATGCTCTCTGATCACGGTGTTATCGGACGTGTCAAAGGGTTTAAAAAGTGTGTTCATTTTATTATTTTATTATTCAGAGATTCTTCCGCGTACCACTGGAAGAAGTCCCACAGTTTGAGAACCACTGCTCGAAAGGATTATTAGTATGCATTATACTGCAACCGGAGCCTGGAACACTTCCCAAAGGACATTATAATTTTAACGGCATCTGTGGTTATGGTAATCTGTTTTTTTATCATTCCCGAGGTTTCCATAATCCTGGACCGGGCCGTATCCTGAGCAGCTGCTGTGGTGGTGGTCATGGAGGAGTGGAGAGCATGAGACCGATCCCTGTAAGACCTCAGTGACAAACGAGTCCTCGCATTGTTCCCGAAGGGCCAGCCTGTACACCAGCCAGTGACCCCACCTGTGGTCTCTCCGTGATAGATGTCCAGCGTTTTCCAGCCCCAGTGCCTAGACTGCAGCTTTGCACAAGACGTGTGGCCATAGGAGAAATGGTCGTGCCCAACTGAGCCTGGTTTCTCTCGAGGTTTTTTAATTCTTCACTTTCACCAATTGGTGAATTTTTCCTCGCCGCTGTCGCCACTGGCTAGCATGGTTTGTGACTTGTGGAGCTGCGCATCAATGGATTAATCTTCAATGTTTGGACTCTCAGCAGTAAATAATAAACCACGCTGAATAGAACTAAACTGAACTTCAACACTGAAAACCGTTTCAATTTTTTATAATGCATGTGAAGCTGCTTTGACACAATCTACATTATAAAAGCGCTATACAAATAAAGATGAATTGAATTGAATATATTACTATATACAATGTTATATGTGCAGCGGTTATGTGCAAATTGGCATGTAAAGTCATTAAATTAATGTCATTAAACCAATTAGACACCATAACACATTACATTTTATTTACATTTGCACACAATTCACACACAGCAAGCATAATACAACATATGTCATTCAGAACAAATATAATCAAGCTATACATTTAAATGAACAGGTGTTACCAGAACTTGATGGTTATTTTATTAAGATGCAAAATGAATATGACCAAGCTGTTTGTGAACATATACCAGAGCAAAACGCTCACGGCTATAACATTGCTGCTGTTCATAGTGTCTACAATCACATTGGTCAAACCGGTCAAGATATTCGCGAGTAGAAAATACAACAGCTGATTCCTACTGACAGCCTGTACGAGGCATAACCCATCCATATCTCGTCTCATGTTCTCATCCGACTTCTTATTTTGATTCGGACTCCAGGACGTAGGCACCAGTGAAAAATTAGACACGACTTTAGCAAAAAGCAGCACTAAATCAGCAATGCTAATGCAAGATAGAAAGAACAGAGCCTGTGCTACAGTCCAGACGCAGAAAGGAAGGTTGGCCATTCTGCGAGACACCGGTTCTATGTTTCTCTGACACACATGTAGAACCAAAAACAATCCAAAGCTGGTTAACAACAGATTACGGATCACTCTGATCCAATCTTTAACCAAATTTCTGCTCTGCATGAGGTAGCATCCAACATGAACACCAGCCATGTAGATGGCTATGTAACCTACAACTGAAAATATCCCTTCTCTGTTTGCCAGCAGAAAGCCCATGCGTTCAGTATTATAAATGAGAAATGACTTCAGATCTGTCGTCTCCAAAATAACTTGATACGTTCCACAGATGAGAAGAGCAAGAAATCCTGAGCAGTTCACTGGAAATAGAGCCAGAAGTGCAGACGCTACGACTCTGACGATGGCTAAAGTGAAAAAGAAGTTCCAGTGAACCCCGTATTCTGTAACGTGTTCATGATATCCAGATGATTTGACGCTCGCGAGTCTTACAAACCCTAACAAAACCAAAGGCCACACAGAAATGGCTTGTTTCAACACATGCCCGAGCTTAGATCCTTGAATGTTCTTTCCTCTTGCTTCAGGACATACCAACGCGTTGGCCATTACGTACGCTCCCACACCGAAATCCATCACGCCTGTCCCGTACGTCTCCGTTTTTGCATAACGTCTTGGAAAGACGCTGAAATCAACAGCTAAGATGCTTATTGCGGTCTTCACGTTGACCAGAACTCGAAACATGGTCACAAACGGGACCAGGTTGGATTCTACAGTGCTTTGGACAAATTTATCAATCGTGTTTTTAAGGGAACTTGGATTTTTTTTGTTCTTGTATACAAGATATAAGACTGCCAAATCAATTACGGCTATGCCCACGATGACGAAATGAAGAACGTCGCTCAATGCGGTACATGACAGGACCATAGGCATTATTATTGTGGTGAAGTCCAGCATTAGATGGGCTCCCCAGGAGAACGGTAGGATCCCCTTTCTCAGGTGAAAGACTATGAGGAAGAGTCCACGGCTGAGAAAACACACTGGAGCTAGGAATGATCCCAGAGAGACCTCCGTAAGAGTCGTTCCATTGAGATTGCTGACAAACGCAATCTTTCCGTCTGGTGATTCCATTATCTGTAAACAAAGACATGTCTGAAAATAAATACAATTTCAATAGTGGTTGTACAGTTGAAGTCAAAATTATTCGCCTTCCTGTGAATTTTTCTTTTTTTCAAGTATTTCCCAAATGATGTTGAACAGATTCAGGAATTTTTCGCAGTATTTCCTATAATATTTTTTATAAGTCTTATTGGTTTAATTTCAGCTAGAATAAAAGCAGTTTTTAATTTTTATAAAAGCAATATTAGTTTTAGATTGTCTCCAGAACAAACCACTGTTATACAGTGTCTTGCCTAATTACCCTAACTTCACCCTAATTACCCTAGTTAAGCCTTTAAATGTCACTTTAAGCTGAATACTAGTATCTTGAACAATATCTAGTTAATATTTTTATTGTCATCATGGCGAAGATAAAAGAAATTAGTGATTAGAGATGAGTTATTACAACTATTATGATTAGAAATGTGCTGAAAAAATCTTTCCATTAAACAGAAATTGGGGAAAAATATATACAGGAGGGCTAATAATTCTGACTTCAACTGTATTCACACACACACACACACACACAAATAAGTATTATTTAGTTCATATTCGTTATTTTACTGTATTTTAGGGCTGGGCGGTGTGACAATATATATCGTTACAGCGATATAAAATGTGTATCGTAAAATATATTTAGAACCCACCAGTCCTACTGCACCCAACCCGGTCTGAGCTGGGATCGAATCGGCGATTCTTTGTATGGGAGTCATTGCTCAAACAAGGAGGTTAAATAGGCAAGCCAAGGCAAGGCAAGTTTATTTCTATAGCACATTTCATACACAGTGGCAATTCAAAGTGCTTTACATAAACATAAATAAAATTGAAGTATAAAAAAATAAAATAAAATAATAAAAAAACGGATAAAAACAGATTAAAATGAGTTAAGACCAGTTTTAAAAGAATGAAAAAGAAAAGAAAGGTGCAATAGTGTGATCTGTGGGACGTAGCACAGTGCTCATTCAGTAAAGGCACAGCTAAACAGATGTGTGTTCAGTCTTGATGTGAATGTGCCTAATGTTGGAGCACATCTGATCATTTCTGGAAGCTGATTCCAGCCGTGGGGGGCGTAATAGCTGAAAGCAGATTCACCCTGCTTTAACTGAACTCTTGCAATTTCTAGTTTATATGATCCAAATACCATGACCTCAAGCGTCTGTCGCCAGAGCACCTTTTGAGGTCAGAGGAATGCGGTTTACCAGCATAGCACTTCGCAAGCTGGCCTCCGTTACACTCACCCCGCTAAACCTTACTCCCATCCCGGACGAGCCCCCACGTGTAACCCACCGATCCTACTGCACCCAACCCAGTCTGAGCTGGGATCGAACAGGCGATTTTTTTGTATGGGAGTCAGTTGCTCTAACAAGGAGGCTAAAGACCACAGCCTCTAGTGTCGCTAGAACACTTTTTGAGGTCAGAGAAGTGAGGTTTACCTGAATAGCACTTCGCGAGCTGGCCTCTGTTACATTTATATATGTTTTGTTTTTCATGTAACATGTTTTTTCATGTCACTGCTAAATGTAAATACGTGGGCATGGCCTGAGCATGATGCTGAGAAAGATGCTCTTTTGGAGACTGTCCAATTGCTTTATATTTTTAACTAGAAGGGATCACTTAGTTTCAGTATTTGTACAAGATTTGTAGCTGTTTATATTTTTGAAAGATAAAAACTGTTTGATATTTCCTTAAAGTATTTACTTATTTTTTAGGAGTGTAACGGATCACGGTTGATCCGTGATTCGTACTGATCACAATCCATGGTTTGGAACACACGTGTCCCGCAGATTAATAATTTTTTATTACTGGTGGATTAATCCTAAATTTGTAATGATCACAGAGAGATGGCCTCTCGCATCATTCAAATGCATGAAAGCATTTAGGCTTTCCTGTAAAATATGATGATGATGGAAGAAGTCGTGGTGGGTTATTGGGGATGTGGTGGGTTTCTTAGGTTATTAAAGGTGTTTTCTGTCACTACTTGTTTAGCCTGCATTATTGCATTCAGTGTAAGCAGCATAAATAATCATTAAAAGATCGGGATCTCAACACCCACGCAACATAAATTATAAATAATGGTGATTTGGAGATTTGCATGTTTATTAATCCTTTAAATCGCTGCATTCAAATCTGTGTTTGATAAACGCAAAAATCAAGAAAGAGATTCAGTCTTTAGTCTTTTGAGTTAGTTATGACGTTACAAACAGTCGAATAACACAGAAGTGCCGGGAGAAAGGTTTATAGTTTAGATAAAATCACTGATGTTTATGGTAAAGATTAAAATCACCGTCATGTGCTCAAAAATTAAAGCTGTAGGTAGCAATTCCATAATTTAACATAAAAGTAATGAACCATGAAGGTTTATGGTTTAAGATTTATTACTCAATAATTTATCGAAAATGAGACTATAAATAATTTTTAGTTGTACAAATGAAAATGTTATATTTCTACATTTAGTGTCATCAGCAACAGCAGTAACTGTGAGTTTTTCACAATACTGATTATTTTACAGTTTATTTTTATAAGCTGATTATTTCTTCATTTTATTTTTAATAAAACTACAGCTTCTAAGTTCTGTTTGTTAAAACCAAAAGTGTCTTTCAGTGCTGTTTCTGTAATAAATGAAAAGCAAATTACATTTCATGCACTTGCTGGTGTTGCACTCCTGGTTAAACCTAAACTGCATTTCGTTGCCTTGTACTTGTACATGTGAAATGACAATAAATTTGAATCTAATCTAATCTAAACTTGCATATATTTTGAAGAGTTAATTTAATTTTCTCATGGTCATATCAACTCATTTTGATAATGACAAAATTATGGTCGACAATGTTGTTAATGAAACTTAGTTGCAAATCCTTTAATTACGCCACCTCATGGTTTTCATAATACATTTTTAAAAATTCAAAGCTTGTCATTATACTGCAGTAGCAGTTCTGATAAAAATAAACAAAACAAAATTAATAAAAATAAACAAAAAAACATATACAGCAGGTAAAAAATAATATTAGAATATACGACCTACCTGAAAAAGTAAGGTGATAAACTAGATCAGTCAGGTTTAGTTAGGCTTCACTACATTTTTTTATTTGTGCCTTTGTGATAAGAAATACTCAATTTAAGGGAAAACCCAGAATTACAATTACAAATATTTTAACAAAAATCTTAATAATAAACATTAATAATGTCATGTTAAGCAGATATATGTGACTAATTTTCTACTGAGCTGAAACGAATTACTATTAATAATGTGATTTATTGTTATAATACAGCTATCTTAATAACAAACGTTTAATTTCTGAAGGGAACAACGTGCTCAATGTAATTAATGTGATGATAAACGGGAATATAGTAGGTGACTAATTTTCTACTGATCTAAATAAATTAGCAGTTCGGATGAAAATAAAACAAAATTAATAAAAAATAAACATAAAAACATATACAGCAGGTAAAAATTAATATTAGGATATACGACCTACCTGTAAAAAGTAAGGTGATAAACTAGATCAGTCAGGTTTAGTTAGGCTACACTACAGAGACCAACATTGCACCAGTGGCCTGTCTGGATAAACCGGTTTAGCGTTAGCCTATTACGCACGAAAATATATCCCTTATATCATTACTGATTGACTATTTGATTATTACATTTTTAAAGCCAACAGCTCGCACATTCGTTCCTGGTAATTCCTAATTTATGACAAGATTTCGTCGCACGTTGAGAGGATTGAGATGTTTCCGTATTGGGCGTGGCTTTAATGCGTCAGTGCGTGTAAAATACGTGACGCTACTGCGCGTGTCAGTGCCCGCCGGTGTGAGTGTGGCGCGGGCTCGCGCGCAGTTGGGAGTTTTGTCCTTCACTCTGGAATTTTTCATGGCTGAAAAAAAACTAAAAATAACCTAATGGCAGAGTTATAACTCAGTGAACACCGCGGAAAGCGTCTTCTTTAAGCTCACAGTCATGGCGAACGTCAAACAGAAGCTTTTATTCAGAAATAATGAAGTTTCCACCGTTAACAGCCGCTTCGACGGGACTCTCAGTTTGGAGAAATCTGGAAAACCAAACCGACAGCAGGAGAAGGTACTACTGTATTATCCACTGCCTATTTACTACATTTTACGCCGTCTAAGTTTGATTAACCACGTTTGTTTGCTAAGGTAAACTGACAAATTGACATAATTAATGATGTTTATCTGAAAGCAAACCGCTATATAGATTGTAAAACAGTTTTCATGTTCATGTATCATAATATTTGGACATTGGCTCTCTTCGTGGAAACTCTCAGTATGTACATACATGGCCAAAAACGTGATATTACTGCCTGTCCAAAACTATTTGTTTGTTTATTTGTTTGTTTGTGTTATTTATTATTTTTTAGTTTGTGCCTTTGTGATAAGAAATACTCCATTTAAGGGAAAAAAATTACAATTACAAATATTTTAACAACTATCTTAATAATAAACATTTTATTTTTAAAAGAAGCTTGAATAATGTCATGTTAATCAGATATATGTGACTAATTTTGTACTGAGCTAAAACGAATTACTATTAATAATGTGATTTATTGTTATAATACAGCTATCTTAATAAACGTTTAAGTTTTGAGGGAAGCAACGTGCTTAATGTAATTAATGTGATGATAAACGGGAATACAGTAGGTGACTAATTTTCTACTGATCTAAATAAGTTACTATTAATAATGTGATTTATTGTTATAATACTATAATACAGCTAATTTAATAACAAACGTTTAAGTTTTGAGGGAAGCATTGTGCTTAATGTAATTAATGTCATGATAAACAGGTATACAGTAGGTGACTCATTTTCTACTGAGCTAAAACAAATTACTATTAATAATGTGATTTATTGTTTTGATACTAATTTACAGCTATTTTAATAATAAACTTAATTTTTGAGGAAGCAACGTGCTTAATGTAATGTCATGATAAACAGGTATACAGTAGGTGAATAATTTTGTACTGACATAAAAACAAATTACTATTAATAATGCGATTTATTGTTATGAAACTAATATACAGCTATTTTAATAACTAACCTTTAATTTTTGAAGGAAGCATTGTGCCTAATGTAACAATGTGATTATAAACAGGTATACAGTTGGTGACTAATTTTGTACTGAGAAACAAGCAAATTACTGTTAATAATGTGATTTATTGTTATAATACTATTAAACAGCTATTTTAATAACAAATGTTTGATTTTTGAAGGAAGCAACGTGCTTAAGTAATTAATGTCCTGATAAACAGGTATACAGTTGGTGACTAATTTTGTACTGACATAAAAACAAATTACTATTATTAATGTGGTTTATTGTTATTTGTTTTTCCGGTGTTACCTCATTTGCATGTTCATTGACGTGGCTCGTGTTGTCATTTGCGGATTAAGCGGCGGTGCAGTTAATCTGAACATGCTCGGATTACTCTGCAGGTCAGCCTAATCTGAGCATGTGCAAAACAGCCACTTGAAGACACTTATGCCAGACGTGCCTTCTTGGCATGGCA
This sequence comes from Danio albolineatus, assembly GCA_903798035.1. NCBI lineage: Eukaryota > Metazoa > Chordata > Actinopteri > Cypriniformes > Danionidae > Danio > Danio albolineatus. Next base: position 1,095,625 of record CAIGQQ010007036.1, read on the forward strand.
AATTTGTAGGACGTCATTCCAAAGTGAAGCTGCAGCATGTCCTGAAGTAAAAAAAATAAATGAAAAACAAACAATGTCATAATTCTTTACTTTGTATCTTGGTAAAGTTCAGTGTTACACATGCCTGAATTCCTTGCCTCAAATTAATTTTTCATCTATTTTTTTGGAGCTGTTTTGATTTATGCCTTGATTGCAGTGTTTTTGCAACATGAGCAGTTCCTTGCAATTAAAATAGGATCATGTATTATTATACTGGAATCAGTTATTGACTTGCTGTAGGTGTTTCTGCCATTGAAACTGTGTGTCTTTCATGTGCACTAACTAAATGTGTCTTACCATTGTTTGTTTTTAAGATATTTTAAAACATAAGTTGATATTCACTCTAGTAGTGTAACGGATCATAAATCTCACGGTTCAGCTCACATTATGGTTTTTTTAGTCACGGATCAGACCATTTTTCATATCAGTCAAAAAGGGGAGGAGACAAATGTCATTTGTTTTCTATTTATGACAGAAACAGCACTGAAAGACACTTTTGGTTTTAACAAACAGAACTTATAAGTTGTAATTTTATTTAAAAGAAATGAAGAAATAATTAGCTGAATAAAAATAAATTGTAAAATATTCAGTATTGTTAAAAACCTCACTGTTACTGCTGTTGCTGATCACGCTAAATGTAGAAATCTAACATTATAATTTAATTAATATTTACTTTGTCTCATTTTCAACAAAGGATTGAGCTATTCACTCATAAACCTTCATGTTTCATTGCTAGATGATCATTTTTGAAGAATCATTCAGTGGCATATTTTTGATGGCTGGTTGTCGCCACCTACTGGTTAAGTAACGTAGGTGCTGCCTACAACGTTCATTTTTAAACGTCAAGTTAAATGCATGACGGTGATTTTAGTCTTTACTATGAACATCAGTGCTTTTATCTAAACTATAAACTGTTCTCTCAGTACTTCTGTGTTATTTGGCTGTTTGTAAACGAAAGACTGAATCTCTTTCTTGATTTTTGAGTTTTTCAAACACAGATTTGAATGCAGCATTTCGAAGGTTTAATAAACATATGCAAATCATCATCATTTATAATTTATGTTGCGTGGGTCTTGAGATCCCGATCTTTTAATGATTATTCATGCAGCTTACACTGAATGCATTAATGCAGGCTAAACAAGTAGTGACAGAAAACACCTTTAATAACCTAAGAAACCCACCACATCCCCAATAACCCACCACGACTTCTTCCATCATCATCATATTTTACAGGAAAGCTTTCATGCATGTGATTTGAATGATGCGAGAGGCCATCTCTCTTTGATCATTACAAATTTAGGATGAATCCACCAGTAATAAAAATGTATTAATCTACGGGTCACGTGTGTTAGGAACCGTGTTAGAACTGTGGGTTGTTATCCGTACAAATCATGGATCAACCATGATCCATTACACTCCTAATACACAATATTTATTGGTTTAAAAGCACTTGTTTCTGTGAGTTTGTTAAATTTAATTGTCATTAGTTTGTCTGAAAACAAGAAAATATTGTAAAAAAAATTGTAAATATTGCAAGTATGACATTCAGTAACATGCTTATACAACCTTAAAAAATCTATAGAGAGTATGATAAGAAGTAAAAACACTTTTAGACAATTTTATATATAGAAATATAAGCTACTAGAAATTTAGTTATCTAAATATTCTGTTGCCAACTAAATAAATAAATAAGTGTTTCATGGTAGTATTAGTATACAGCTGTAATACCATACATGATGGTTGTTGTTAATAATGCAACATGTTCAAGCAGACACAATGAACATGTTATATAGCAGTTACTTACAACTTATAATAGAAGGACAATTTAATAATATTAAGATAGTATTTCAGTCCAGAGATGTCATGGTTTGAGTTCTTCACAATTGTCGGTGTCACTAGAAATCATCGCCGTCTAATCCTACCTGGTTGTACTTGTTGTAGTTTACCTGTGTGTTATTGGATTAGGATCCAGCAGACAGTGTTTATTATTAGCTTGTGTTCAGCATGTACTGACCCATCTCAACACGCTCTGTCTGTCCTGTCATCACAACATATGGTTTCACCATCCACAACCTTGAGCAGATGGCAGTGCAATTACACTCTTCAGCTTATATTTGTTATTCAGTAAGATTTCATGAAATTCAGGTAGGGTGTTCTGTCAATTTGTCCTACCTTGTTGATAGACTGTCCACCTTCCCTCCCATTCAAAAAGCATGTAGCACGTTTTGATTATGCAATATGCTACCCATCAGATTTTGCTACCAGGGTAAATTTTAATGTGGAGTAGTGTGATATGAAGCGGTAATATCGCCCTAACCTATCTAATCCCTAACCCCAACCTCAGAATCATTCAAATACAGTAATGGGTAGGATAAAATGTTAGGATAAGGACTGCACAGTATATCGTTTCAGCATCAATGTCACAATGTGTGCATCCGCAATAGTCACATCGCAGCATCTGCAATGTCAAGTTTGGATTATAATAACCAGGAATCACAGTTCAATAAGTGGTTTGTGGGGTCATGGCAAAGTTTAACCCTAATAGAGTGAGCGATTCTCATTTTGATGTGTTTTTAAGGACCTGTGACTATATGGGACGATAACCGTTTTCAAGGTATACCATGGTTTGGAAAAGTCAAGGTTTTCATACCGACAAAATTTCTGTAATACCGTCCCTAAGGTATTATTTTATTCTTTTTAAAATAATTTTATTTTATTTTTTTAGGACAACGGCTTCTCCAGCAAAAAAATATCCAAAGACGCCTTTATAAATTGTAAAGAAATCCGTGTTCAAAATGCCATCAGGGGCTTGTACAACATTATCAGCCCTCCTGTAATTCTTTTTCAAATATTTCCCAAGTGTTCTTTAATGGAGAGAAGATTTTTTTTACAACACATGATATGGTATGTTTAATAACTACTTTTTATTAACTAATATCTCTGCCATGATGACAGAGAATAATAATGTGCAAAATGCCAGTCCCACTTAGTGTAATGTCAAGGCTTAACTAGGTTAATTAGTTTAACTAATGAACAAATTAGGTTAATCAGGCAGTGAACAACAATGGTTTGTTCTGAGACTAGAAAAAAAAAACACTAATAATATTGACCTAATATTTGAATATTGAATTAATAATATTATCTCTTTAAAGTGAGGAAATCGCATGCAGTTAGTCAGAAATCAAGGTGTCAGTAATATTACAATATTATATCTATGAGATTTTTTTTATGCCTTAACACAGCTGACATAAAGCAGGCTTAATGATGATGCTGTGCATTATGTAACATGTATTGCATGCAGTGGGCCAGAGATGCATTTTAAGTTTAAGTAATTACTCTGTGTTTGATTTGATGTGTGCTTTAATGTTTGTGTTTGGGACTCTTTTTCTTTGTTGCATTTTGAAGCATCTTGAAGAGGGCTGGGCATGTCAGATGCTAAAGAGCATTTGATTGGTCAAGATTTGATGAGAAACTGAAGTATGAGGTGACATGAGAAAAATTGTTGATCCATTTCGGCGGAAGTTACAAACTGCAAGCTTTAGATGTTAATATCTATTTTTTATGATCTAAACGTGAATTTTGTCACTGTTTCAGTGCACACTAAAAAAATAATAAATTAATAAACGTATGCAAATCACCATCATTTATAATTTATGTTGCTTGGGTGTTGAGAGAGGCTCAACAAGTAGTGACAGAAAACACCTTTAATAACCTAAGAAACCCACCACATCTCAAATAACCCACCACAACTTTTTCTGTCATCATCATATTTTACAGAAACACCTAAATACTATCATACATGTCACTTGAATCATGTGAGAGGCCATCTCTCTGTAATCATTGCAAATTAAGGATTAATCCACCAGTAATAAAAATGTATTAATCTGCGGGTCACGTGTGTTCTGAACAGTGTGTTGTTATCCGTACAAATCATGGTTCAACCATGATCCATTACACTCCTAATATTCACAATATTTATTGGTTCAAAAGCACTTGTTTCTGTGTGTTTTTTTATATTTAATTGTCATAAATTTGTCTGAAAACAAGAAAATATTCAAATGTTGTTTGTCACTGCTAAATAATACACAGTATGACATTCAGTAACATGCTTATACACCCTTAAAAATATAGAGTATGATAAGAAGTAAAAACACTTTTAGACAATTTTATATATAGAAATATAAGTTACTAGAAATTTAGTTATCTAAATATTCTGTTACCAACTATAAATAAGTATATCATGGTAGTATTAGTATACAGCTGTAATACAATACAAGCTAGTAATACACACTAGCTTGTAGACATCCTAAAAACTAACAATACTGATACTAACAACTAAAAAAGTTTATTTCAATTTCATGGGACCTTTGACAAACCTGTTTTTCATGAATACATGCACTGAGCTTTATTGTTTACATCATGCAGGTAAATGGAGTTAAAAGCAAAGCCCAGGGAATCGGGAAATCTCTTAATGATTCACTCGAAGGAGACCTCAGAGACTTCCTCATCAATGAAGCTGAGCTTCACACATACGATGACCTCACCAAAGTCAACCCGGTTACACCTTCTACAGGTACAAGTCTAGGCTGGAGCTTGATTTCTGATCCATTATATCCATCATCACATGCTCTGCCAGACTGCCACCAAGCATTCTCTACTTTAATTCACAGACTAGGGTTGTTAAAAGTATTGACTTCAGTACCAATCAATATTGAAATTTTAAAAACATCCATTTCCTGCTAAAATTTGAGCACTGAGCATGTCATCACATTTGCACTAAAATATCTTGCACTAACTGCTGCACAATATATAATTTCAGGATCGATATCTCTATGTGATCATTTACAATAGTCACATCGCAGGCTATGCTCTTTTGGGTCCAGAATAGTTTATCATTTGCACGTGTTTTTGAGGCCTGTGATTGAGGATTTTAAAAGCATTCAGGCCTGAGAAATTAAACCATTTATAACTTTAATAAGGATTATTGTAATTAATTATTTATGAAAACAAATGCTATGTAGTATTTTTTATGTTTGATTATTCAATTATTGTTATCTAAATACAATGTTAGACTCCTCGGGAAACTTCATTCATCAATTTCATTGGTATTTTTTCTTTATTGCATTTATCTATGCTGCTTGTAGATTGTTTATTAGATTTTTTGCAAAATTATATTCTTTCCAAATAGACATATTCAAGTCATAGTATTAAGAAATTGTACTCCTATCGCAATATATATATATATATATATATATATATATATGTATATGTATTATGTAGTATATATGTATTGCAGAAAAATTAAACATTGCAATGTCAGATTTTTCCAATATCACGCAGCCCTAGTGGATCAGTGCATAGTGTGTCATTTGTGACGCAACTTGTTTAGTGTTTAATAAGTGCGCTGTTTTGTGTTTGTCAGTGCTGAAATGTCTGCAGGCCAGGTACAGCGCAAAGGTTTTCTACACACACGCTGGCTGCACGCTGGTCGCCCTCAACCCCTTCCAGCCCATTCCTCACCTGTACTCTCTGGATGTGATGAGGGAATATCACTCCGCCCCTCAGCCTCAGGTAAAGTCTAAAGTAATAAAAAAGACAAAATTCAAAAAGTCAAATTAAATGTCAAGGTTGTGTAGTTAATTAAAAGGCTGAGTTGTGCAATGTCAAAAATACGTCTTTTTAATGTAGGATAGACGATTTAAGGCATGGTAAATGTTCAATTTAGTTACTTAAGAAAAACTAGCTTAATTTATTCATTCATTCATTTTCTTTTCGGCTTAGCCCCTTTATCTGGGGTCGCCACAGCAAAATGAACCGCCAACTTATCCAGCATATGTTTGACACAGCGGATGCCCTTCAAGCTGCAACCCATCACTGGGAAACATCCATACACACTCATACACTAAGGACAATTTAGCTTACCCAATTCACCTATACCACATGTCTTTGGACTGTGGGGGAAACCGGAGCACCCGGAGGAAACCCACGCAACCACGGGGAGAACATGCAAACTCCACACAGAAACGCCAGCTGGCCCAGCCGAGGCTCGAACCAGTGACCTTCTTGCTGTGAGGCGACAGCACTACCTACTGCGCTACTGCGTCGCCCAGCTTAATTTATAAGCATTAAAATTTAAAATACATCTTTATTGAGACAAATAACAGCTTTATTGAGACTAACAACATCTTTAATCAAAATTTATCCAAAACTGTTGAATTTATTAACAGGCAAGTGCATTATAAGTAATTGTAATAGTAACTGTAATAACCTAAAAATGACCTTTGTTTTTCAATTCAATTCATTTTTTTCATTTAATCTTTATTTCTCTAGCGCTTTTACAATGTAGATTGTGTCAAAGCAGCTTCGCTTAGAAGGTTATAGTAAATTGAAATCCAGTTTTTAGAGTTTAAGATCAGTTTAGTTCAGTTCAGTGTGGTTTAATTTTCACTGCTGAAAGTACAAACACTGAGGAGTAATCCATCGATGCGCAGTTGATTAGTAATTAAATTACAGTTAGTTACTTTGTTACTAATTACAGACATTATTAAGATCGATGTGTAGTTTTGATTGTTGCAGTATATTGCAGGAAGTCAGCTGCTGTGATTTTGTAATTAAGAGGTCATGAATTGTGATATTCAAAATTATATTGATCAAAAAATAGCTGTTACAAGCCTGACTGTGTAAAGCAAGCCGAGTTAATTAAAAGGCCATGCAAACCCCCCTCTTTAGGTTCAAGTCTACCTCATAGTTTTTAAAAAACATGCTGCATGATCGGCATGGAGCTCTGTGGGCAGAGCAGTGGAGAAAGAGGGGAGCGAACGACTGTTATCAGTCGGCTCAAACTATGAGGCTCAAACTATGAGGAGACCCATAATTTTATAGTTTGCGAAGTTAAAATGCAAAGAAATAAACACTAATGTAATGTCCTGCTGCATTTGTTATTCGTAACGTCATAGACACACATAACCACAATCTGTTCTATCATCATAAAGATAATCATGTTTATATAAACACTATTAATGAGGAGGACTTCTTTCCTCCTCAATCTCCGGGTCTGAATACAGACAAAGTGGATAGCAGTGCCGGTCTCTTTCTCTGTCTATTCCAACCGATAGCCCTGCCGGTAATCTGGAGGATTTTAAACATATGTGAACACAGCAGCACGGATACAGGCCATGTGTCTGAATGGTAACAAACTCCACTGATAAAAGACAAAGTCCGCCATTCTCCAATTCTCAGTCAGCTCTCCTGCTAGAAATGCTTGCTGCTCAAAAAATGCTTTGCTGTATCGGCCCTGACAGCATTGCAGGGAAACACTTGCAACAGACCCTGTGGATCATGGAAACAAACACATACGACCCGTGCCGTGTAGACGCGGCCTCATCCAGTCATTGGGTCTCACAGCTTAGCAGGTCTGCTTTGCCTTCGGAAAGCACGTGCTCTCATGAATAATTAAGAAGCAGGGTCTCCTCATAAGATAAGCAAACTCCGCTATAAATAATGATGAGAAATCACTCCACTAGCAGAATCGCGCTACGTCACCGATTTTGATCCGTCCCAAAATTATTTTAAACCCGGAAGATGAAATTAGCTGACAAAAGCTCAAAATTGTCCAGTTTTCCCCACAATTAATGCTGATGCTGTCTTAAGTGATGGTCAACACACGCAAATGTAAAAAAACTAAACAAACAAACAAAAAGTACTAGGGTGTCTTGAACCTTTAATATAGCATAATTCATGCTCAATGGTAATTCAAAGGGCATAACATAAACAAGAATGTGTATGTGTATTAATGCATAATATATTTTTTGGCTAAACCATTTTTAATTCAAGCAAATAAACAAAACAAAGCTATAGTGTGGTTATGTTATAAAATCAATCATGCAATTATATAAGGTTATGGTTATACCATACCACCTAACCCTAATCATATACCTTTTCTTTTAAAAAATGTTAGACATCTGTAATTTCCTTTTCAAACCCTGCTCGTGCTTAACAAATCACAGAATGATGTTTAGCAGCCCTTCTGTCTTTTGTAAATGCAGAGGATAATGACAAAGCATGTTTGCACACCTGGTCTGTTCAACTTTATCAACTTTATTTTCCAGACTCAAAAAAATAAAAGAAACACAAGTAACAATAATACAATACAATTATATAATTAAGAGAGTTGTTTTTAAATGACACTGCACTTCCTTGCCTCATTGGAAATTAAAGAAGCCCATTATCAATATGGATTTAGGTCATCAGAAGAAAGGAGCAACTCACTCTAATGTGTATAGGCAACAGTATTTGGATATTAGAAGTCAATATTCTCAACACTCGCCTATCTTTACAGATGGTTCAAAGGTAGAAAACGGCGTAGCAGCAGCAATGGTAACTGGGCAACAACATTATGGAATCAGCCTGCCTAAAGAATGCACAATTTTCACAGCTGAAGCCCGTGCCTTACTTTTAGCATTGGAATATATAGAAAATGTCCAACAAAAGAAATCTATCATTTTCACAGACTCCAAATCATGCCTCCATGCTGTGGAATCTTCAAAGAATGATCATCCTTTGATTGATAATATTTTAACTAAAGTTCATCAATTACAAAATCAGTTTTATCACGTCATTTTTTGCTGAATTCCAGGACATGTCGGACTTTCAGGGAATGAGCGAGCTGACGCAGCTGCCAAAGATGCTTTAAAGCAAGCGGTGAACAAATGCCAAATTCCTCCATCAGAGATGAGACGTTTTATAAATGTTTACAATTTAAACAAGTGGCAAGAAGAGTGGAATACATTGGAAAATAATAAATTATATGAAATCCAACCTGAAATCTCATACAGAATTTTAAGACATTTTAAGACTAGATTTGATCAAGTGGTTTTTACTAGATGTCGTATTGGACACAAGACTAACACATGGTTATTTGCTCCAAGGTGAAAACCCTACGCAGTGTTTGTACTGCACAATTCCGCTATCTATAAAACACATTTTACTGGACTGTCCTGCTTTTAATGACTCCACAAGACTTTTTTTATGAAATGAACTCTCTTAAGGACATTTTTAACAAAGTGACACCAGAAAAGATTTTAGAATTTTTATCATGTATTAACACAAAAAAAATCTTATTTAATTTATGTATTCATTTGGTTGTTGATTTTTAATTGTATATCTATTATTGAAATGTTTATGCCATGAAAATAGCCTTGGTTGCTGACATGGCATTAAATTAAATAAAAATGAATGAATTAAATGTTTTTAAATGTCTGGTTAAACCTTTTCCCTATTCAACACAATATATTTTATTTTAAACAGTAAACATGCAAGCATATTTTATGGGAACAGTAAATATGTCATGACACAATAATTAAGATAAATCACTGACTTCGTTTGTTTCAAAAATACAGATTTCTTCTATACAACTTTCCAAAGGCATCTTTGTAAATCTTTCCTTTCTTTGGATATAAAGTAAAGCCACTGCACTGTTTAGCTCTATAGCAGGCTTAGATGTTGGTTTCTAAGATATTTGTTTTAGATTTTTCCTGAATCGTGGGCCAAGCAGTAGCTTTTAATATAGATCAGGGGTGTCCAAACTTTTTGCAAAGAGGGCCAAATTTGATAAAGTGAAGATGCCCGGGGGCCAATAGTTCCTTCTGACATTTTTTTTCACCACAATAGTTACATGAAAATACACACTGTTATAAAAGTATTTTCATTGTCACAATTACCTTTATTTTTCAAATGGCAATATAACCAAATATAAGCCACTCAGGCATGAACAACTCTAAA
>CAIGQQ010007036.1:1160249-1190148 GCA_903798035.1 Danio albolineatus
TTTATGAAGCATAAATAGTCCTCACTTTAGATCACAAAACTGGATGAAGTTGACTCAAAGCGTTTATTAACATACAGGGTGATTATTAGTAAATGCCAGAATAATAAGATGCATAACTGTTGATTTAAATAGTTTAACAGACCCCCTAGTTTTGTGATTTTTATATTTTGTGTTTAAAAATGACTTTGATTTTGTGGTGGTAATTCCTAGAAATTTGAGGACAATTTTGCTATATATAGATAGATATATATCTATATATAAATAATGAAAGCGTGCTCGTTTTGCAGTTTTGGATATATTAGCTTTAAACGTGAAGTTTTTTTGGAGTATAATATGTCCGGTGCAACATGTTAAATTGGATTTGTCTATGTTTAGTGCATATTAAAGTAGTCTGCTTTCTGTTCATAATGCACTCCCACTCTACCATGTCATATATGCAGCCAAGATCCTTTTCCCACTTCTGTTTCAAAATATTGTTGTCATATGCTTTTAAAGTGTTTGATATTATGCAGTAGCCTACAGATGTTATACCTCTTGGGAACAATGCTATTTTATTATGCATGACATTTTCAAGTGGTGATAAGGCTGGAATTTTAGGGGATCTTCAAAGTAATCTCTTTAACCCAGTGTACATCGTGTCTTTTGCGTGAATTTCTTTTGATACTAAACTCGTTTCATATCTGTGGCCCTCTTTAGGCCCTGTACGACCATCTGATGGACTTTCTGGCGGACCGCGGGGTCGACAACACGTTTGCAGACGAGCTGACGGAGCTGAGCACGGCGCTGGAGCATCAGGAGTACATCAAGTTCCTGGAGGATCTCGGCACTTTCGTCAAATGCAAATAATCTCTTGATATTAGTGGTCGTCTGATGAAGGCAGGCTGAACAGTTTTCTATTTAATTTTATATCATTGTTTTTCCGAGATCTGTACATGTGCACTGCGGTTACAGCTCTGATGTCTGAGGGGTTTACAGGTCGTGCAGAGCCCAGAATGTGAACTGAGTCATCATGAGGATTAAAACTGAGAGAACGTTGATGTTTGTCTTGCTTTACTTTCATACTAATGACTAATGAGTGGTGAAAAAGAGGCCAAATGTATTCTTTTATCCAGAGTGATTTCTATACGAGCAGTATGGGCTGAGCAATATACGGTTTGAGCATCGATATCACAGTGTGTTTATCTGCTATCGTCCCCTCACAGGATTAGATTATTCATCAGATATTCAAAGATATTCATTAATTTTCCTTCGGCTTAGTCCTATGTTTATCAGGGGTCGCCACAGTGGAATGAACCGCCAACTCATCCAGAATGTTTTACACAGCAGATGCCTTTCTAGCTGCAACCCAGTACTGGGAAACACCCATACACATTCTCACACACACACTGGTTGTGTTTGAAACGTACTCAATGAGTAGGTACTCAATTTCAATAAGTACTTACTAAAAGAGTAGGCACTCAACAGCCAGATCTTGTTAATATGAGTTAGAAAGTATGTCATCCGACATGTTTACGTTATCACGTGACTGAAGTCTTCTATGTGAAGCTGCTTTGACACAATCTACATTGTAAAAGCGCTATACAAATAAAGGTGAATTGAATTGAAAAGTTACAAGCGCAACAACTTTAAAGAAATCGAAGTTTTAATGACTCGTAATTTCAATTAACATTTTTATTTTAAAGTTAAAAAAAGAAATAAAATTTTTCAACCTGCTTAAATCTCACTTGTTTTCCTGTCTTGTTAGATTATTCAACGCAAAAATATTTAACCTTCTCATTGTGCATTTGTGTGCATATAATCTCGTTTTTGTTCTTTGTAATCGATACAATCATGTTTTTCAAAGCCTGTATGAATTATAAGTTCTTCTTTAATTATTATTAATAATAATAACAATCCCATAATAATAATAAAAAAAAAAAAGAGGACAGACGATATACACGGCCTGATCTCGCGAGAAAACATAAGCATTTTACGCTTTTCCAGTTTAGTGGCTAATTTAATTTGAGCTCAGCTGTGTGAAAATGTACGAATTAAAAAAGGAGGCGTAGCACCCAACCCCACCAGTCATTGGGTGATGAGCAAATCGTTCTAAATTGTACGAATAATTAGGCTGTAATTATTCATGAACGCAGTGTTTTTCACACTATGAAACATTCCAGCATGGTGTCACTTTGGGCGTTCGTACAGTAGAAAACTACAGACAACATCAACACTTCATTTGCATTAGAGTTTCTTATATACATCCCTCAAAAACATGGCAAATATACTAATTAAACAATTTGACCCCAGAATAAAAGTTGTTTTACAATATAGGTCTCAAACTGGATTCCTGGAGGGCCGCAGCCTTGCGCAGTTTTGCTCCAAACCTATTCAAACACAGCTGATGCAGCTAATCAAGGTGTTGGAGGCTCTTGAGCACTTGATTATGTGGATCAGCTGTGTTTGATCAGGGATGGAGCAAACATGCAGCTGCGGCCCTCCAGGAATCCAGTTTGAGATCTATATGCTTTACAAGGTATCTTATTTTTGAAGGTGCTGTAGGTAAGTGTTTGACTCTTTTAAAGCATTACGTACACAGCAAATAAATCAGTGTACATTTAACTCAGTTTGAGTTTAACCTAGCACTCTTGGGTGTACATATGACTCCCTCCATGTTGTAGTTAAAATAACACTGTCTAAAGTGTGAATTACTCAGAGTTCATTTTAACACAGCAAGAGTTCATTCTTACATCAAACTAGAGTGTGTGTGTGTTACCCTTCAAAGTGCTAATATATTAAATTTGGACATTACTCACTTTATTTAATAACAAATAAATCTAAATGGATCATGCATGTGTATATAAGCTAATGAGTGCATATACTGCTTCTGATGAGAATTAATTTATTATATCCTTATATCATTAAGACTCGTAAAACACACTGGTTTGATCACTGTTTGTCTGAAAGAACTGCTTTGAGTAAAAAAAAAAACCTGGACTTTCCATCGCTAGTGGGAAATACACTGCATAATGGGTTAAAAGTTTAACACTGAAAAAAAAAAAACTCTTAAATATACGCTCTTTCACACTTAAAATGGATTAAAATGTACTCCGGTTTTACGGCTGAACAACACCCAAAAAAATAACACTGTATATTTAACACTGGAGTTTTTCAAGTTTAAGTAAAACACACTGGTTTGATCACTGTTTGTCCGAAAGAACCGGTTCGAGTAAAAAAAAAAAAAACTGAACTTCTTATCACTGTTGGGAACTACACTGAATATTGGGTTAAAAGTTTAACACTAAAAAAAAAAAACCTCTTAAATATACACTCTTTCATACTCGTGGATTAAAATGTATTCCTGTTTTAACACCAAAAGAATCACACTGTATATTTAACACTGGAATTTTTGCTGTGTACTGTAATATGTTTGTAGACATGCTGAGTGAACATTCTTATCTGAAAAACAATGCTGAAGTCAGATATTCTGCTTTAAATGTGTGTTTGTCTTTGTTTGGTCATTTAACCTGCCCAATGCCAGTTCAGCCAATTATATTTCTGCACCCTGGGTTGCCTTGCTGGAAAACCGCGTTTCATTCAGAAAGGCTCTTAAAGCATGCGCTCGTGACTGAAATGCGACCTCTGGTGGACAGCAGCAGACTCCGAAATGAGATGCAGATTCGGATTTCCACATGAGGTGGTTATTAATTTGCAAATAATATAATATTATGAGTGTAAATTCTAGGTGAGCAGGTTACATTGTAACCCTGTGTCCTAACAACACATTACATGACAAGGTTCGCAGCGTTAAGAAATTGGGCTGTTTTCACCAGACGAAACACGTCAGAAATTTAAATACAGCCTTTTAGAAGCACAGAATATGCATTCACTCATTAAATGGTAAGGGTTATAATCTATTCAACACATATTAAACCGCTTTAACATTATTAAATGTAGATGTTGGCTTTGAGTCACAGCTCTAAAGTTCAGTTTCAATCTGTTTATTTATTTATTATTTTAAAGCATTTATTTAAAGATTTACAATGACAGAACAGTGTTATACAATCGTTCATCAACTAGTAATTCAAGTCTTTTGTGAAGGGTAAAATTAACAAAAAATAAAAATCAATTTAAATAAAATTAAAATAGTCTTTTAAGATACATTCTCCAGAAACTCCCAGAGAGGATTGCAGATATGCCAGTAATCATCAGATCAGATCAGTTTTTCCAAGGGTAAGAAAATGGCAATCTGATCTATCCACATATTGAAAGGAATGTTAGGAGAGGACCACAGCAAAAGAAAGAATACAAATACTATGAAGGTATTGTTACAGGTTTACTGCTTTCTTTCTTTTTCTTTCAGAATAAATAAAAAACAAAATTTTCAAAAGAACATAGAAACAAAAAAGACATACAAGTGTCACTGAATACAATCTTATTTACATTCATATTTATGATTGACAAAATACATTTCTTATCAGCCATTTATCCCAGTATGCAGACATTTTTAGGCTTGTTGTCTCAAGGACAGTGCCAGTACTTCCACATCATACACCTCTTTTACAATATCAAGCCGTTCACCCACAAATGGAGGATCTTCCTTGAGCTGTTTCTTTGTAATGGCCTTTTTGCTAGTTGTTAGTTGTGTATTAAGAAGATATACATAATTTGGTATTTTTGAAAAGTAAAATTCCCAGGTACATAGTTTTAAAATTACATTCAAGAGTTCACACTTAGCTGATGATTGATTATAAAGCGTGTTTGGCATGCTGTCCCAGGAGAGAGCTCTGAGCTAATAAGATCCTCGAGCCCGGGGCTCCCTGCTGTTTGCAAGGCGAGAGGAGAGTTGGAGCTTGGGGAGATCTGGAGAACTCCCCTGCTGTAGTAGCTAATGAACAGATAGTGACTGCTCTTATGCTGTATCCAGAAGTGGCAAGAGTGGAGAAAATCGCGTTATTCGCGCGTAAATAGACTCGTGAACATTTGAGTTTTCTGGCTTTGTTCACGCCTCAATAACACGTGAGAACAGATGCGGATTCGCAGGGCTTCTGTCTATGGCTTGGTGACTCTAACTTCATTGCTAAATAGCTAATAGGGGTTTTATAGAGAGAATAGCTGTGTTTATGTGCTTTATGAAGGCTGAAAAACAGCGTTGATTCGTTTGTAGCTGTATCTGAGTCCACTAGATTATTTCAGAGGTGCACCCAGCTCTGTGAGCTCATAAACTCATTTCAGCGGTGCTTCTGACTGAGCCAAGCCCAGTTTGATTAACTGTTGTCGGTATCGGCAGGAGGATTTTCCCCCGGGACACCAACAGCAGGCTTTACTTCATAATCACACCCCACAACAGCAAGCTCCTGATTGTTTGCTGAAGTTTAGATTTTCGAACTGGAGTGATTCGCACATCAAACGCGCAAAACGCTTAATTTGCGCAACGTCATTCGCCCCGCAGCATGCCTATTCGCGCCTTTGCATTGACTTGTAAATAACTCGCACTTGACGCATCATGTGTGAACGCAGCATTAAGAGATAACTACTTACTAGGAGCATGTCTATGGAGCTGATCTGGATTAGTCAGTTAACTTAAGCTGCATGTTTTTGGACGGTGGGAGGAAACAGGAGAACGTGTAAACTCCACACAGAAACGTCAGCTGGCTTGGTAAGGACTAGAACCAGTGACGTTCTTGCTGTGAGGCAACAGTGCTAACCACTGGGCCACCGTGCCACCCATCTAGGAAAGGAGGAGGAGTAGGGGTGGAAGGGGGGATTCTTCAAAATGAAGATGGCTGTGATATGGAGCTTAGGGTATTTATAGTGGCTCAGGAATCATTTGATTGGTGAATCATGAATTGAATAACGTGGGACCAGCTGCAAACAATCATAAGCACGTGATCCCCTTGAAATTAGTGTATAAACAAACCTAACTTCCAGGTTCAATCCCATTATTGCATTTATCTCTTTATTTAAATCTTGCCAATAGGTGTGTATTTTACATTCCCAAAATATGTGGAAATGATCAGACCATACATTTCCACATTTCCTCCAGCACTCACCATTTTGATCTCTAGTATGAAAAGTATTTTATTTTAGGTGTCGTAAAGAATCTGATTACATTTTTCCAAATGAATTCCCTCCATGAATCTGAATTAAATGTGATCATCTGTGTTTCCCAAATAGTTAACCACTCCTCTTTTGTTATAATTATGTTGGCTTCCTTTCCCCATTTCTGTTTTGAATACATTGGTCGGACAGGAAGAAATTATTAATTCTCGTTTCTTATTCACCTTTGTTACAGCTTTAAAATATCTTTTGTACAAGAAGGGTATAATGACACGTTTTCATTTTTGGGTGAACTGTCCCTTTAAGACTGAAATGACATGAACCCGTGTCTGAGCATTGCTAGTGTTTGTTCCTAAATTAAAAACAGTGAATCGTATGAAAGGTTAAATATAATTCTTTATTTCACAGAAATATTCATTTAAAATATTCACAGAAACATTTACATTTAAAAGCCACCCATCAGACTCTTCAGTGGATGAACCGCTCACAAGACCACAGACAGATAATCACACACCTGCAACAAACAAACAAACAAACATTAACCCTTGTGTATTGTTCAAATGAACTACTCTTGGTTATGTTGGTGGCTGTTTTGCCCTGTTGGCTTCCATTATAATCACATTTTTTGATTGCAAAGCCATGATTGTTGGTGTTTTTCTCCTGTTGGAAAGAGGTAAACTGTGTAAATTTTACTGCTAATGATAAGTTATGTGGAGTAAAACAGCAGATTATAGTATGTGTGTGCAGAAATACAGAGATGAGCTGCTTAATTAGATTTTTTCAGACATGTGCGCAAAGGTCTCTTACAGACTATACTCCATTTGTAAGCCAGAAACTACACTTTTTTTGCACTGCAATTGATGATCAACAGTAAAAAATGACAAATTTGACCTCCTCCCAACAGGGAAAACCAGCAACAATCTAGAATGTATGCTGTCATAACTCTGCCATCAAAAAAGTCACTATAATGGAAGTCAATGGGCAAAAACAGGCACCAACATAACGAAATAGGAGCCCATTTGCCCAGGGTGAATTGTAACTCCAAAGTATGTGTTGAAATAAGATTTGTCAGCAAAAACATCCCATTTGCTGAAGCGCAGAGAAAGTAGTGGCCAAATTAAGAGTCAGAATCAGCCCAGAGTGCGTGTAAGCATGCTGATAAGTTGACCGAAAGCATTTAGAGTTGATATTGAATGAATCGCTCTTATAAAAACCTTGCAGCTGATCATCAGGTTTGTTGACTGGTCTGTGTTGAAGGCCATGGAGAAGCTGGGGTTGTGAAGACAGTCCTCCATGTGCTCATTCACTCGTCTTTCTAGAAGACTCTGTAGAACCTCCGATGTGACGTTTCTACCCTGTGGAGAGTGACGGGTCAGGGTTACTGTGTACTAAACCAGGTCTATTGCATTCGCAGTAACACTTGGATTAAAAATGGTTAATAAAATATTCACTATATCCTGCTTTACACAAATCCAATTTAATTAAAATAGGGAAATTAAAGCTTTAGAGTTTATTTTCTAAGCCCATTCCTATAACTAACATGCTCTGGTTATTAAATAATTTCATTAATAAATTATTATTCACCATGTCATGTTTCAGACTAATCCAGTTAAATAATAAAAAATAAAAAAAATTGAAGCTTTAGTGTTTTTTCCCAGTCCATTACTTTAACTGTAACATGCTTGGGCTAATAAATAGCTCATTAACAATAAAAGATTCAATATATTGTGCTTAATCCAGACTAATATGATTAAATAAATACATAACAAAAAATATAATAATAGTAATAAAAAAAATGATGCTTTGGGTTTATTCCTAGTCCATTACTTTAACCGTAACATGCTCGGTTTAATAAATAGTTCATTAACAATAAAATATTCAATATATTGTGCTTAATCCAGACTAATATGATTAAATAAATACATAATAAAAAATATAAAAATATAATAATAATAATAAAATTGATGCTTTGGTTTCATTCCTAGTCCATTACTTTAACCGTAATATGCTCGGGTTAATAAATAGTTCATTAACAATAAAGGATTCACTGTTGTATTTAATCCAGTTGTATTTAATCTAATCAAATTAAAATAATAATACTGAAATTGAAGCTTTCGTGTTTTTTTTTTCCTCAGTCCATTGCTTTAACAGTAACACGCTCTGCTTAATAAATAGTTCATTAATAGTATAATATTCACTATACTGCACTTAAGACCAATCAAATAAATTCACTGTACTAAATATTCATATTAATGAGAAATATGCAAGACTGCTAAAAAAAAAAAACACAGTGTAGGATTATCAGTGTTGTTGTTTTCACTCAAATTACTAGAAAAATGTCCAAATTTGAATTGTGTTAGATCAGTATTAACACACTGAATTGTTAAGTGTCAATCAAGTAGAAAGACTAAAATGGTACACTTAAACCATAAATAAATAAATAAATAAATAAACTTTTGTAAATAAAAACACTTAAAATGTATTGTTATAAAGAAAAGTACTATTTTAGATTCTATTCAGATTTAATCCAATGTTAAAAATGTTTTACAGCTGGTATTGTATTTTAAAACACACTGCAATCTTTATTTTATTTACCACATCTTGTAGAGCATACTTACAATAGTGTTGACATAAAGGCCACATGAACACATTGTGAAATGACTGTTGACTGTCAGATTATTCCTGCAGAAAGGAAAAACAAAATCACAATGAAGACATTACATATACAGCATAAGACAATTTAATTATTCATTTATTTTATTATTCAATTTTCCCAAGTGCCGTTTAACAGATTTTTCTTCAACATATATAAACTTATTTCTAATAACTCATATTTGCCATGATGACAGCACATAATATTAGACTAGACATTCTTCAAGATACTAGTATTCAGCTTAATGTGACATTTAAAGGCTTCACTAGGTTAATTAGGGTAAAGTTAGGGTAATTAGGGAAGTTATTGGACAACAGTGGTTTGATCAGTAGACAATCCAAAACACAATATTGCTTAATAGGGCTAATAATATTGAGCTTAAAATGCTTTTACATTTAATTTACTGTTAATCCAGCCAAACTAAAAGAACAGACTTTCTCCAGAAAAACCATCTAACAGGAAATACCGAGAATGTCCTTGCTCTATTAAACATCACTTGGGAAATATTAGAAAAATACAATGTATTTTGTCTTTAAGTCCATATACTGCAGAAAAGGAAAGGAAAACAAAATGGCTTTAAGACTTACTCATGACATATAGGGCAGATGATCTGTCCACCTTGATCCATTCCCTCCAACACTGAATCTAAATACTGCTCTTCATACCGCATGCTGCTATTATATTCCTCTAGAATTGCAAGCTCTGATAGAGAGAGACACAAAAATAATTACCTTTTATGCAAAAAGGGCTGTAAACACAGTTTAGTGCCAGAAGTGTGAGACCATTACCAGCCTCTAGTGGTAAAAATGTATTCTATTTATTATAATCACACTTGATGAAAACAGTCTGCAGAAACACTATGATTGACATTCTATTTATACGTGCCACCAGAGGGGCCATCTCTCAGTATGTGCCATCTCTCCCTCATTAGCATAGGATATTAGTCTAGTTTTTGAATCTGCCACTATACTGACACACAGGCATTTGTAGCTCCGCCCTCTTTAGAAAAGAGCACAATCTGACTTGAATTTAAAGTGAAACGCCACAATTAGGATCAAAGCCTAAAAGGGTCAGTTTCAGAGTTAGAAAACATTATTAGTGTGGTATTATGGGCTGAAACTTCACACACACTCAGAGACTTATTTTGCATCTTTTAAAAATGGGCATAATAGTGCCCCTTTAATATTACACACAATCTGCACACCTTTTAACTTTCAAAACAGTTTGTAAATTCTCTAGTTTTTCTTTTTTTTTTAAACAATCTGAAATTGGAAAAAGCCAACCTTGCGCAATGAGCTCCTGCTGAATCTCCTCAAATGCTGAAAGTTCATCAAACTCTGGCTGTTGTGTGTAAACCTGAGCAGTAAAAACACAAGTACAGAGACTTCATTCAACTTCATATTGTTTTCACATTTGCATCTTTCTCAGCATTGAAGTCGTCATAGTTGGTAAAACTCAGAGCGCAGTGAATGGGAGAGTACAACAAACCATCATTTTTACAAACCTATTAGCTGAAAGAATGACAGAAAAACTCCATGGTGTTATCAAGACTTTCAGAAGGAGGAAAACAATAGTGTGAGACTGATAACGGCAGCCAGAAGAGAGAATGTCATCACATTTACGGTCCTCTGGATTACAAATGCCTCACACAAGCGGTCATTTGTTTTTTTTTTTTCGTAATTTGATGGGAAGATGATACAGTACATACATACTTAAAACAAAAAATCTAAATATTAAAAACTCTTGAGGATTTAAGATGCTGATGAATGCTAAACGTGTCATAACACTCTTGTGAAAAGGGTCTATAAACTCTTCAGTCTTATTATACAATGCTCCGTTTTGCATCGGGATGCTGCTAAATTATTCTGCAATAACAATCTGCTGGATGTACTTTATACCCAACATATATTGTGCATAAAAACCAGTGGAGGAGAGCTGAATACCCACATCTGGGATGGGGTTTCCATTCCAGAGTGAGGGCAGGCTGTGGCTGGACTTTAAAGCGCTCCACTCCTCCTCCATCACCTCCTGCACCAGCAGAGAACGCTTGCAGTCTCCAGAGACGTCACTCATCTGTCTGAACTTCTCCAGCAGGCGAGAGCGACTGTTCTTCAGACGCTCCACACAGCGCTACAGACAGACAGACAAGCTACTGTGAGTTCTGGATGCCTTTATCATGTTAAAGTTGACAGTGACAAAGTATATAAATTAGGTTAAATGTATAAATAAAATAAAGAGATAATCGGCGCAAGATATAATTTACAACAGGTTGTCTCAACATCACTGTTCAATTTAATTGAGTTTAACTTTGCGTGTAAAAAAAATTGATTGAACTTTTAGTTTGCATGAAAATGTTTTGATTTATACTCAAAGTACAACAAAAACAATGACAACTGTTCACTTCACACTTAACTGACTAACAATAGCACTGTTTGCTTGATTTATTTTTAAAAAAAATGTAACAAAAACTTTCTATGGCATTTATATACTACTTTCTGGTGACCTAAAGTGCTTCTAATATCCCCATTTGTACATCACATTCAATAAAAGTGCCTAAATTAGTATAATAAAAAAAATAAAATAAAAACTAAAATGTAAAAGTAAAGCAGCATTTTAGTAGTGCCCAAGATGTCCTCATGGAATTCAATTAAAAATAGATTATGGTTACGAATTCATTCATCCAGCTTGCCTTGTTTGCAATGCATAATAATAATAATTATTATATAATATATTAAATTTAAAATATATTAATTTCAACCATGTAAGATTATTTTCAGCTTTATTTACCTTAAGGTTTCTGACGAGGTGTTTTGTTAGGGTATAGTTATTATTAAACTTGTAAAACCATTCATGATTTGTTACATTTAAAATAAAAATAAATAAATAATAACTTTGCCTAATCTTATGAAGAAATAAACGAGAGAGATGACCATTTATTGGAAAAGACATTAAAATAACAATACAATGAAATAAATACATAAACTGTAGCAATGTAGTGTCCTGTAGACAAAAAAATATTTTGTATCTTTCATTTATGCAGCTGGTCTTGTTTGCGAAACATACTTCACATGGAATATAATAATTTCAACCATGGAAGATTTCAACCACTCAGTGATTTATCTTGTTTTTTTTTTTTTTACCTTAAAGTTTCTGGGGAGGAATTTTCTTGGGTTACACGTTAACTTGTAAAACCATTCATGATTATATTGTTACATTAAAAATAATCACTTATCCTAATCTTAAGATGAAATAAGTATGATGACTATTGTCATTACTGGAAAAGACATGAAAACAACAATACAACGAAATAATAAATACACTCAGTGTCCATTTTCACCTTTTCTTTTTAACCTTAAGGTTCCTGACGAGATGTTTTGTTAGATAATTATGCAGGTTTCAACTTATAAAACGATTTCTGATTTATTGTTATGGTTTGTTTTAAGATGAATTAAACGATAAAACATGACCATGAAATGAATGCATGAGCTGTAACAACATCGTGTCCTGTTTACCTTCATTTTGTCCTGTAGGAAAGAATATAATTTGTATCTTTCTCTTATAACTCTAATTAACATTAATTCATGTAGCTGGTCTTGTTTGCAAAACAAACTTCACATGGAATATATATATATATATATATATTAATTTTAACCATGTAAGATTTCAACCACCGAGTGTCTATTTTCAGGTTTTTTTAACCTCAAGGTTTCTAAGGAGATATTTTCTTAGATTTTATACAGGTTTTGACAATTTTTTAAGATGAATTAAACAAGAAACACGACCATTGTCATTACAATAACAACACAACGAAATAAACACAAACTGTAGCAATGTAGTGTCCTGTTTACATTCATCATGTTCTGTAGGGAACATATAACTATCTTTCTCTAATAACACTGTTGTTGACAGTTTTAGTGAGCTTCTCTACCAGCGCAATAGTAAACATGACATTTACCTTCCGGTATGTTTCCTTCCATGGTGGAGTCGTGCCTTTATACATGGATCTGTGTCTCTGTACCGCGTCCATCCTTCAGCTAACAAGAAAACAGCACTCGTAGCAGAGCTCAAGACCTAAAAACACAACAAATAAAGCCATCGGCTGGTCGCTAATCAGCCACTTATAACCTTCCGCCAGCGCGCCGCATTCCCGGAAGCTGTTTCAGCGCTCATGGGATTTGTAGTCCGGTATCTCATCGAGGAAGAATATTTCAGTCAGTTACATTCATTTTATTTTCGGCTTAGTCCCTTTAGTAATGTGGGGTCACCACAGCGGAATGAACCGCCAACATATAATGCATTTGTTTTACGTAGTGGCTGCCCTTCCAGCTGCAACCCATAACTGGGAAATCATTCAGTTTAATGACATATATTATAATAATAATGGAATGTAAGTATAAGCTCGTTTTAAGTCAAGCTAGCTTTTATTAATTTACCTTATTTTATTTTTATTTTTCGCAGGTATGTTGTGGTGTTTCATTTTTAATTGTTTGCGATGAAATATACAAATATTACATTTAAATATATGAAATATATAAATGACATATATCATCCATACAAGGTAATGTTTACATTTCACATGATATGGTATGTTTCTGTTTTAGTGTGTTTATTCTTATAGGATGCTATTTTAGTTGTTACTTTTTTTGTAATAAAATTTGTACCTTAGTTGAAACCATTTGCTGGGATGAAAAAGATTTTATTTATTTAAAGAAAAATTAATACAACATAATTTACTGTATATAAATACATACACAACATACACAATATGTTCAATTAACAATTAAAAGTGTTAACTTTCATTTCACAATTGCAGTTTAAAAAATAAAAGTTTAAAAGTTTTTAAAAAATTAACTGCAACTGTTTACATTTTATTTTTGTTATTTAAATAACAAAAATATTCATTCATTCATTCATTTTTCTTTAATTTAGTCCCTTTATTAATCAGGCGTCGCCATAGCGGAATGAACCGCCAACTATTCCAGCATATGTTTTACACAACAGATGCCCTTCCAGCTGCAATTAGTACTGGGAAACATCCATACACACTCATTCACACACATAAACTACGGCAAACTTTAGTTCATCAATCCCCCTATAGCGCATGTGTTTGGACTGTGGGGGAAACCGGAGCACCCAGAGGAAACCCACACCAACAAGGGGAGAACATGCAGACTCCACGCAGAAATGCCAACTGACCCAGCCGAGGCTTAAACCGGTAACCTTAATGCCATGAGGCGATCGTGCTACCCACTGAGCACAAAAATCTTCTTATTCTTAATATTTCATAAGCTCTATAAAAACTAATAAAGTAATTAAAAAATGCACAGTTTACTAACTGTTTTTAACCTTTTTATTATTAGGATTTATTTAGTTTAGTTTTGTTTAAGCTGAATTCTTAGTTAGTAGCTGCATTTTTAATACTTTTTCAGTTGAAATCTTCATACTAAAATAGTTTTAATTTAGAAAATTTCAAGTAACAAAAAATATACTTATTGTTAATATGTCTTATGCTAAAAACTAAAAAAGTAATAAAAATACACAATTTACTAACTGTTTTTAACCTTTTACTATTAGTATATGTTTTGGTTAGTTTGATTTTGACCTTGAATTTATTTATTTAACAGGGACATGCACAAAAATTACGTTAACCTCAAAAAGTAAAATGCATTGTGCCAGTATGAAGCAGGATTGCTATTTTCCTCCTGCAGTCCCTGGACAGGTCAAAATTAAAACAATGATAATCAATTAATCAAAATGTCCATTTAAAAGATTAAGACATAAACTAAAAACACTGACAAATCAAAACATCTCACTCAGTGTGTACAAGTTAGATTTGACAAAAAAAACACCTTCTACTCAGGTGTGAAAACATCTTAATTGTAACTGAAAACATCTTATTAATTTAAGTTTTTATTTTATTATTTAGTTTTTTTTTTAATATATATTTTTTAGTTTAAATAAAAAAAAACATTTCAAGTAACAAAAATATTATTATTATTAATATTTCTTAAGCTTTATATTTTTATTAATCCTGCAATATACCGTTTATTCTAACATGTGTGACATAAATCAGGGGTGTCCAAACTCGGTCCTGGAGGGCCGGTGTCCTGCAGATTTTAGCTCCAACTTGCCTCAACACACCTGCAAGGATGTTTCTAGAAAGCCTATAGAGCTTGATTAGCTAGCCCAGGTGTGTCCAAGGGCGTACTCACACCATCCGAACCGTGCCCAGGCCTGTTTTCCGGATCGTTTGAGAAGTGTGAGTGCTCTGATTTGGGCTCAGGCACAGTACAGTTGGTCAGCCCTGGCCCGGTTGGAAGAGGTGTGCCTGAGCGCGGTTCACTTGGGCTTTGGCGCGGTACGCTTGTAGTGTGAGTGCGAAGAGCGCCTGAGCCCGAAACTGAAGAGGAGACGTGACCTTTGGGGACTGTTTGATATGGATTTATTAATCATTCTTACTGTTTAATGAACACAAACTCTGGGAGGTTATTAAAGACACAAACCCCTCATTGCACCACAGCTGCACCTTCAGCAGACCTCCTAACTCCTGCAGCACGAGGACATCATGATTGTTTATGAGCGTCAGCAGTGGCTGATCTGTTCGGGGGAATATCTGACTGTGTGTCACTGCATATCAAACCACTGAAACCAGATAATGATATAAAGAAATGTCCACTCTGCTGAGTGAGACGCTTCTCTTAAACTGAACAGCGCATCATCAGACGTAAGCGTGCTCAGGCCCGAATGCAATGTGAGTGCGGCCCGTCGGGGGAGACAGGAGGGAAGACAAGCGTGCTTTGGCCTGGTTCAAGGCAGCTGTACATAGTGTGAGTACACCCAGGGGCGCAACTGCACATTTACTGAGGGGTATGCGGGTTCAAGTTTTCGTCTTTGCATGAACAATTGACTGAAACTGCTATTACACCTCTTACAAAGTGAAATAAAAAAAGACTCAAATGTTTAGTGTAAAATTAAACAGAGACAAACTGCCTGAAATGTTTTATTTTATCAAAATGTCATGGGCAAACTTTTTTTAACTAAAATGAATTACCAAAATAAGCTACCAAAAGGTCTAATGTATCAATAAGATACATAATAAATTTATAAAAACATGTATATGGTATAAAAATGGATCTTGATAGAAGGATTAATAAACATCTCAGTTCCAGAAAATGTGAATATTTTGACTATTTGTTTATATGTCAGTTTTAACAGGGTTAAGAATAGTTGTAATCAAGTATATAAAATTTATATACGGGAATTTTTTAATCCATATATTATTTTCTATCTTGTCTGAAATATATTCAGGAGGCCCACACGGAATCTGTGCGTGCAGAAATCTGTAGGTGTGTGTAAATTTATATTTACAGTTTATATTTAAAGTTTTTAGTTATAAAATACATTATTATATTCATATAAAATGCAGGATAAATATTTTTAACCAAAAATATTTATTTATTTTTATTGTTTGAAACTTTTAATAAAGATAATATCAAAAAATAGTTTTGGCACAATGGCGCCCCCCATGTGTGGTGCCCCTATGCACCGCATATACTGCACACCCCCTTTTTGCGTCACTGAGTACACCCTAATTGGAGTTGGAACTAAACTTTGCAGGACACCGGCCCTCCGGGACCGAGTTTGGACACCCCTGACATAAATACTCAAACATGAGGTCAAGGTTAAACAAAATGGCGCAACAGCCTAACTAGGCCACATTTACCGACCACATAGACTTTTAGCTGCCAATAATAGCAATAACACGACCATGATGTCACGGCACATCAATACTCGGGACAGAGATCAACTCTTACATCATTTAGAGGTGAAGTCTGAAACCGCTCGGCTTTTAATCAGTGAGTTTTGATCACTTTATCAGGCTTGACCTTTGACCTGCAGCGGCGTGCACTCAGCTTGCAGCATTTCTCAGCGAGCACAATAACACCAGCTCAGCTGCTTTATGGCAGAAGAACAGAAGAGCCTTACTAGTAATCGATATGAATATAATTATTTCTATAAAATATGTTAATCATATAGGGCGGTACAGTGGCTCAGTGGTTAGCACTGTTACCTCACAGCAAGAAGGTTACATGTTCTCCCCGTGTTGGTGTGGGTTTCCTCCAGGTTCTCTGGGTTCCCTTACAGTCCAAACACATGCGCTATAGAGGAATTGGTGAACTAAATTGGCCGTAGTGTATAAGTGTGTGTGAATGAGTGTGTGTGGGTGTTTTCCAGCACTGGGTTGCGGCTGGAAGATCATCCACTGCGTAAAAAAATATAATAGATAAATTGGTGGTTCATTCCACTGTGGCGACCCCTGATTAATAAAGGGAAAATTAATGAATGAATGTTCATCATATAGGGTGGCAGCAAGAAGGTTGCTGGTTTGAGTCCCGGCTGGGTCAGTTGGCATATCTGTGTGGAGTTTGCATGTTCTCCCCGTGTTGGTGTGGGTTTCCTCCGGGTGCTCCAGTTTCCCCCACAGTCCAAACACATTCGCTATAGGGGAATTGATGAACTAAATTGGCTGTAGTGTATGAGTGTGTGTCTGAATTAGTGTGAATGGATGTTTTCCAGTGATGGGTTGCAGCTGGAAGGGCATCCGCTTCATAAAAACATATAATGAATAAATTGGCGGTTCATTCTGCTGTGGTGACCGTTGATTAATAATGAATGAATGAATGTTCATCATATAGGGCGTCACGGTGGCTCAGTGGTTAGCACTGTCGCTTCACAGCAAGAAGGTCACTGGTTCGAGTCCCGGCTTCTCCGATTTTCCCCCACAGTCCAAACACATGCGCTATAGGGGAATTGAAGTAACAAAATCGGCTCTAGAGTATGTCTGTGACTGAGTATGTATGGGTGTTTCGCATTACTGGGTTGCGGCTGGAAGGGCATCCGCTGTGTTGGAATAGTAATTCCAGGAATAGTCGGTGGTTCATTCCGCTCTGGTGACCCCTTATGAAAAAAGAAGCAGAAGAAAAATGAATGAATGAAATTATATATCAAAATACATGTAAATATTTTGGTTATATATATATATATATATGTAATGTAATGTAATGTGTATATATATACTGTATATATACACTGTATTAGTTTTGATTATTTATTTATCCTCTTCTGCTGAATGTAATTTAATTTGTGTTATAGTATTATTTGATGTTTTATTTATTTTATCTTGTTATGTTTTTGTACTGTTTTGATTATTATACACTGCAAGCAATATTTGTTTACTTTTATTTAATGTTTACAATGTGAATCCAATTACAGTCACTTTATTTATTAAACAAAGCAAGTCTCTCATATAAAATATCTACTACAGGACAGAAAATATGACTTTACAAACTGTGTTGTAAATAAATCATATCAATATTTTCATATTAGTCAATATTATTACTGAAATTAACTTAAAAACTGAATAAATATCCATTTACACGCATTTACACCAGTAAATAAACGGAATCAGTGCGGAATTCGGTGCGCGCAGATTCCGTGTGGGCCTAGTTATCGGTTGTGAATCGCATTATAGGATGTTGATCTCTGCTCTGTCGCCTTTTGATGTTGAAAATTCAACTCTGCAGTTTAACAAAGTGGCTTTTATCGAAATAATATAATGTATAAGAAACATTATCTAGAGAAATAAGTGTGTCTATTACAAAGGTTTTTGTAGCGTAATATACAACACCAACCCAGACAATATAGCAATTTAATTACATTTTTAATAGTTTAAAGTTGCTTTTTATAGGTTAAAAGTTGTAAGAGAGACCAAGATCCCATAATACAATTTAAAAGCATAACCAAATGGGGGGTAAATAAATCAGCCACAAAACCTCCTATTTGCAGATGTTTTTCAGTGTATGCAGCTTGGATAAAGTGTTTTAAATAAAATATGTTTGAAATGAAACACGAAAATGGCTGTTTGCTATTTGAATGTTTACTAACAAAAAAACACATATATGTATATGTTACAAAAACTTGAACTTTGACCTGTAGTGCGCGCCGCTCCCCCTTCAGATGGAGCATTTCTCAGTGAGTGGACACTATTTGAGCAGTTTGTGAAGAGTGAATAACACTGGTACAGATGGCAAAAGCAGAGTATTCAGAAACCACAGAACCGAATCAGATCGGACCGGATTCGGAGTCGGATTCGGATCCTGATGATCAGCTGCCCAGTGTGGACGCGGGAACGGGACTCGGTTCCGTCCGCCGGACTCAGGTGATCCACAGCGGACATTTCATGGTTTCTTCACCGCACAGCGACTCAGTCCGGAGGAGAAGCGCAGCTCTTTATAATTATTATGATAATTGTGATTTCGACACTGCTAATAAGCTGGGCTGCCAGACCTACAGCTTCGGTCCGTTGAGCTCCAGACGGTTGAGCATTGACCCGACTCTCACACGCCTGTTTGAGTGCATGACTCTGGCGTACAGGTAAAATCACTCATTTTATTACATTTGTGTAACTGTAAAGTCTACTTAAGACATATTCACAGTGTAAAATCGCCTGACGTTATTGTTTACTTCACTATGAGTCGGTTGAATTATACGTGCAACTTACATGTAACGTTAATAGTACGTCTTTGCAATGTTTACATAACTGTTACCGCGCTATCTTTCTGTTAACGTACGTAAAAGTTCAGTTTTCAGTGTCTATGCAAAGTTAGAATGTAGGTACAACTTTATATACTATAAATAATAATTTATGGCAAATACTAGTGTGTTTTGAACCATGTTATAGTAAAGTAGCCTGTGAATGAAACGTATGAAAATGCAGTTTTTTCATTAGGCTGTATTTAGTAAGAAAGTCGTTTAAGCAGCTAAAACTCTAAATATTATGATAAATTATAGCAAATACTATAATGTCTTTGAACTGTTTAACTCTTAAATCTACTTAAGACTCATTTAGAGTGTAAAAGTTATTGTTTACTTCACTATGAGGCAGTTAAATTCAACTTACATGTTATACTGTACATCACTGCAATGTTTACATAACTGTTACCGCACCATCTTTCTGTTAACCTATGTAAAAATGCAGTTTTTCAGTGTTACCATGTGTTTTTGAACCATAGTAAATTAGCACCCCTGATAAATAAGGGACTAAGCTGAAGGAAAATTAATGAATGAATAATAAATAATACACACATACATCTTATGTCAAAGCAAACTTTTATTTTGGATGCAGTTTACTGTGATTATTCTTAGAAGTTAACAACGTTTATGTAAAATGAGTGAATAAAGTTGATCTTGTACCTCTTGCTTGATTCTGGAAACTTAAAATGACCAAATTTGAACAAAAGTAGTAGTCTATAAAGCAACAATGTAGGTACAACTTTAAATATTATAAATAATAATTTATAGCAAATAATATTGTGCTTTGAACCATTCTATAGTATATGTGAATTAATATTAATTATATGAAAATGCAGTTTTTCATTAGGCTGTATTCAGCAAGAGTGTCGTTGAGGTAGCTATAACTGTAACTATTGTGATAATTCATAGCAAATACCGAAGTGTTTTTGAACTATTTAACTCTAATGTCTGTTTAAGACACATTTAGTGTGTAAAATCGCCACTCGTTGATGTTTACTTCACTATGAGGCAGTTATACGTTCAACTTTACACGTCACTGCAATGTTTACATAACTGTTACCGCAATATTTCTGTTAACGTATGTAAAAGTTCAGTTTTTCAGTCGTCTATTCAAAGCAAGATTGTTGGTACAACTTTAAATATTATGAATAATAATTTATGGCAGACGATATTGTGTTTTTGAACCACACTGCAGTAAAGTAGCCTACGTGAATTAATCTTAATTTAAACGTGTAAAATACAGTTTTTCATTAGGCTGTATTCAGAGTGTTGTTTAGGTAGCTGAAACTCTAAATATTATGATAAATTATAGCAAATACTGTAGTGTTTTTGAACTTTTTAACTCTTAAATCTACTTAAGACTCATTCAGAGTGTAAAATCGCCTCACGTTATTGTTTACTTAACTATAAGGCAGATAAATTCAACTTACATGTTATACTGTACGTCACTGCAATGTTTACATAACTGTTACCGCGCTATCTTTCTGTTAACCTATGTAAAATGCAGTTTTTCAGTGTCTATACAAAGCAAGAATGTTTAAATTCATTCATTCATTCATTCATTCATTCATTTTCTTTTCGGCTTAGTCCCTTTATTAATCCGGGGTCGCCACAGCGGAATGAACCGCCAACTTATCCGGCATTTGTTTTACGCAGCGGATGCCCTTCCAGCCACAACCCATCTCTGGGAAACACATTCATACATTCTCATTCACACACTATGGACAATTTAGCTTACCCAATTCACCTGTACCGCATGTCTTTGGACTGTGGGGGAAACCGGAGCACCCGGAGGAAACCCACGCAACCACAGGGAGAACATGCAAACTCCACACAGAAATGCCAACTGGCCCAACCGGGACCTGCCCCAACCGGGGATCGAACCAGCGACCTTCTTGCTGTGAGGCGAACGTGCTACTCACGCGCCACTGTGGCGCCAGAATGTTTAAATACTATAAATAATTTATGGTATATATTACCATGTGTTTTTGAACCATAGTAAATTAGCACCCCTGATAAGTAAGGGACTAAGCTGAAGGAAAATTAATGAATGAATAATAAATAATACACATGTACATCTTATGTCAGAGCAAACTTTTATTTTGGATGCAGTTCACTGTGATTATTCTTAGAAGTTAACAACCTTTATGTGAAATGAGTGAATAATGTTGAACTTGTACCTCTTGCATTGATTCTGGAAACTTAAAATTACAAAATTTTAACAAAAGTAGTAGTCTATAAAGCAAGAAAGTAGGTACAACTTTAAATATTATAAATAAAAATTTATTCCAAATAATATTGTGTTTTTAAAGCATACTATAGTAAAGTAGCCTGTGTGAATGAATTAAATTTGTTCATTGTATTACATTTATTCAACTGTAATGTCTGTTTAAGACACATTTAGAGTGTAAAATCGCAGCTTGTTGTTGTTTACTTTGAGGCAGTTATGCGTTCAACTATACAGTCACTGCAATGTTTACATAACTGTTACCAAAATATCTTTCTGTTGATTCTGAAAACTTAAAATGACCAAATTTAAACAAAAGTAGTAGTCTATAAAACAAGAATGATGGTACAACTTTAAGTATTGTAAATAATAATTTATGGCAAGTACTATAATGTTTTTGAATCATACTTAGGGCCAGACGGAATCTACGGACATTTTGTGCTATTTCTGCGGAGTATTTTGTTAAAAATCTGCGGATTTATGCGGAATGATTTTGGGAGTATCATAACTAAAACCTTAATATATGAAATAAAAGTAATACCTTTTTAACTTGTATTTAATGTTTACAATGTGAATTCAATTGGATCCACTTTATTTGGTAAACAAGTCTCTCATATAAAATATCTACTAAAAGACTGAAAATTTGACTTTACAAACTATATTGTAAATAAATCATATGAATATTTTCATACTAGTAAATAATATTACTGAAATTAATTTAAAAACTGAATAAATATACATTTACACACAATTGCACCAGTAAATAAGCAGAATCAATGATGGGCTAAAAATCTGCGGAATTCTGCGCGCGCAGATTCCTTGTGGCCCTAATCATACTATAGTAAAGTTGCCAACGCGAATGAAACAAATGAAATGTAGTTTTTCATTAGGCTGTATTCAGTAAGAATGTCGTTTAGGTAGCTAAAACTCTAAATATTATGATAAATTATAGGAAATACTGTAGTGTTTTTGAACTATTAAGTCTACTTAAGACACATTTAGAGTGTAAAACCGCCACAGGTTATTGTTTACTTCACTATGAGTCTGTTAATCTATACGTTAAAATTACTTGTTATACTGTACGTCACTGCAATGTTTAAATATCTATTACCAAAATATCTTTCTGTTAACGTATGTAAAAACTCAGTTTTTCAGTAGTCTACAAAGCAAGAATGTAGGTACAACTTTAAATATTATAAATAATAATTTATGGCAAATACTTTTGTGTTTTGAACCATACTACAGTAAAGTAGCCCACACTGTAAAAAATCTTATGTGCTATTTACTAAAAAAAATAGTGGTAACACTATTGCACGCATTATTTTTAAGTAGTTTTCAATACTTGATTTTTTTTGCAAAAACCACTTGAATGAATCATGTGAAAATTGCTAAATGTTTTGAGTGATAGATGATAAATTTAATATTGTTAGTGGAATGTGCTTTTATAATTTAAGCAAATCCACCACAATTTACTCATGTTTATTTTTTTTAGCAAAAACCACTTGAATGAATCATGTGAAAATTACTAAGTGTTATTGAGGGATAGATGATGATTTTAATATTATTGGTGGAATGTGCTTTTATAATTTAAGCAAATCCACCACCATTTACTCATATTTATTAATGAAAATTACTTATTTAAAAAATGTAAAATATGTAATTTATAATTAAATACATGCACTATGCATTTTTGTCAAATATCATTTTATTACATGTTCCACTGATAACAAAATAGAACAATTAGTTAAACAAATCTATTTAAAATTTACAGCAATGTTGAGCTCTGAAAAAAAATTCTTTATCCATGTGATGGAAAAAATGTTCTGTCAACTTTCTTTTGTGGGAATAGTCACATTTTAGATTGCATAACATATAAAACCAGTATAAAAGCTGTATCTCAAAATATTAGCAACACAGTCAATCAATCAGTCAATGCAGGTAAATTTCCCCAAAAGGATGAAGCAGTGAATTTGTGTCAGAAATGTTATATAAAGTTTGTTTGTGGGCGATTTTAATTTGGGGTATCCTTGTGTAAATCCAGTTCAGCAATTCTAGATCTTCCAAGCAGCCATGACTCGCTCATCCTCCATGACAATGCAGAAGTCCACATGGTTGGTCATCCCTCTGGCACACAGCAATTCTCTGTGCGATCCCACACTGTAAAATAAACATTCAGTTTATTATTATGAAATTATACAATTGTAAATTTCAAATGTTTAAGGTTTACTAAAATACATTAAGGAAATACATTAAGGAAATTAACCATTTCTTTGTATCTCTGTAATCAGTAATTCTCCAAAATGCTTGAGTAGACATTGCTGACTGACTCCTTAACACAAGTACACAAATATTTTGACTTATAATGGACAGGGCGTTTTCAAAAGGTATACTAGTGTATAAAGAAATAAGTTTATAAAAAACATGTTTATACTGAGGCGCCACGGTGGCGCGTGAGTAGCACGTTCGCCTCACAGCAAGAAGGTCGCTGGTTCGATCCCCGGTTGGGGCAGGTCCCGGTTGGGCCAGTTGGCATTTCTGTGTGGAGTTTGCATGTTCTCCCCGTGGTTGCGTGGGTTTCCTCCGGGTGCTCCGGTTTCCCCCACAGTCCAAAGACATGCGGTACAGGTGAATTAGGTAAGCTAAATTGTCCATAGTGTATGTGTGCGAATGAGAATGTATGGATGTGTTTCCCAGAGATGGGTTGTGGCTGGAAGGACATCCGCTGCGTAAAACAAATGCCGGATAAGTTGGCGGTTCATTCCGCTGTGGCGACCCCGGATTAATAAAGGGACTAAGCCGAAAAGAGAATGAATGAATGTTTATACTGTACAAGGAATATTACATTCAACAATGTAGTGTTTGAGCTATATTTTTGTTTTTTTTTATAAAAATGCAGCAATATAAAATGCAGTTTTTTGAAAACCATAAATATCTGAAATGGTTTAAGACACTTACATTGCACTCCTCGATGAGCTCTTCCTCTTTTTCATACAAATAGACCAGCAACAGAGGACGACATCTCTCGTCTCATTCCTGATTTAATGTGAGGTCAAATGCAACAAAAGTGTAGAAATAAGTAATATTGCCTAATAATAATAAAGAACAACAACAACAACAATAATAAACTAACAACATTATAAAAAATACCTGCTGTTTGGCACCCATTCTGGGAAAATACAGTTTTCTTCATTAATCTGAAAAATGAAGCAAACAAATATTAGTATTTATATACAGTATTATATATAAGCACACTACATTACATCATCAATGCTGTAAAAGGAACCTTATGAAATAGAAAAACACTAGCTGTGCATAAACCCCATTGAATAGCTTAAGCTAACTTAGCTTAGCTTAGCTTAGCTTAGGCTTACCACTTAACAAGATCACTGTTGTTTGTCGACCCCGCTTAAATGTTGCCTGATCGCTGCTGTTAAATATTACAATGCAAGTAATTTGTTCAATTTTAATATATAATTCAGAATTAACATTGAAGCAAATCAATTTAAAATATGAATGGGTGGTTAAAAATACCTGTGTATCCCTGAATACATCGTATGGCAACAACTAAGCTCTTGAACAAGCTTGAACAGCATGTGTCTTTTCATATATAGCATATTTAAAATAAAGGTGAAGCCATCTTTCTTCAATTTTATTAGCTTAATTGGTTTCTCAAATTAAGCCTAATAAATGCACTGGTTTGCTTAAAAAAAATAAGTGAAATTTATATCTTGATTTTATTAGCAAAATCTTCTCAATATTTTATAATAAATCCAGAATATATATATTTTTTAAGAAAACATGCACATTATTTTTGATGACCACATCAATTTTTTTAATGAAAATTACAAGCCTCAAGATTTATTTTTTACAGTGTACGTGAATTAATCTTAATTATATGAAAATGCAGTTTTTCATTAGGCTATATTAAATAAGAATGTCGTTGAGGTAGCTACAACTGTAAATATTATGATAATTTATTGCAAATACTGTTGTCTTTTTGAACTATTTAACTTTAGTGTCTGTTTAAGACACATTTAGAGTGTAA
This sequence comes from Danio albolineatus, assembly GCA_903798035.1. Classification (NCBI taxonomy): domain Eukaryota; kingdom Metazoa; phylum Chordata; class Actinopteri; order Cypriniformes; family Danionidae; genus Danio; species Danio albolineatus. The sequence goes on from CAIGQQ010007036.1 coordinate 1,185,807, forward strand.
AATCGCCACTCGTTGAGGTTTACTTCACTGTGGGGCAGTTATACGTTCAACTGACACGCGACTGCAATGTTTACATAACTCTTACCGCAATATCTTTCTGTTAACATATGTAAAAGCGCAGTTTTTCAGTAGTCTATTTAAAGCAAGAATGTCGTTTAACTTTAAAAATGATAAATAATAATTTATGGCAAATACTATTGTGTTTTGAACCATGTAATAGTAAAGTAGCCTACGCGAATTAATTAAATTTGTTCTTTTTATTACTTTTATTTAACTCTAATGTCTGTTTAAGACACATTTAGAGGTTAAAATGGCCACTCGTTGTTGTTGTTGTTTACTTCACTATGAAGCAGTTATACGTTCAACTTTACACGTCACTGCAATGTTCAATGAACTGTTACCGCAATATCTTTCTGTTAACGTATGTACTGTAAAAGCTCAGTTTTTCAGTCGTCTATTCAAAGTAAGAGTGTCGTTTAACTTTAAATATTATAAATGATAATTTATGGTAAATATTACCATGTATTTTTGAACCATTCTATAGTAAAGTAGCATAGAATAATAAATAATACACACATACATCTTAGGGCGCCACGGTGGTGTGGTGAGTAGCACGTTCGCCTCACAGCAAGAAGTATATACTTATATATAACAGAATAACTTTAATCCTGTCTCTCCAAAACTTAATTCAAAACTTACTAATATAAATATAAAAGGAAATTAAAGCACACTGTACTGTATCTCATATATCCTATATAGAGAATCAAGAAGCATTCGCAAAACACTTCACAGTTACGTATACACTATCCATTTACATGCATATTATGTGATTTTATAATGTTTTATAATGCAACTGAGGGGTGTGAGAAAACTCGACCTCTTCTGCATTCAGCCCTGCTTTCGAAACAGCTGTGAAATCCTTGACTGAGTTTAAAAAAAGCATCTGGACTTTGATAGGAGTTGGAAGACAAATGAGGTGAGAGTTACAAAATAACACGGCTAGACTAACGCATGCCACTTTCTGCAAAACACACACAGATTTGATTAATTTATCATATTGCATCATGTAGACAGAATCATCTCACCTCTGATCAGTGTATATTGAGTGTCTAGTATATTAAAGGGCGCCTATTATGCAGAAATCATAATTGTGTGGCAGTGTGTGAATATAACCAGCCTCTAATGGTAAACATGAAATAGTTCTATTTATTATAATCAGACTTGATGCAAACAGTCGGCAGAAACACTTGACATTCTCCCTTTGTACGTGACCGTCTCCAATAGGCCTGTCACAATAATCAATATATCGACTTATCGCATAACACATAACCATGCCCTCAATCATTTTTGGTAATGCAATATATATCGCTCATACATAAAAACAAATTTTAGCAACATTTGAGCTGATTGTGCAACTTCTCTATCTTTATTAGAGGTGTAAGTGTCAGTATGGCTAAAAACACTATAGTATTTATTAAAAATTACTATAGTTCATTTTTCAAATGGGTGCCTGACAGCTAAAAAATAGATCTGGTAGTAGATATCGAAGCCTCTGTTACTCTTTACCTTGCACTTTTTTGTTAACATTTATTATTATTCATTTAGGATATGCTTATTTGCATTCTGATTCCAATGCCTAATTATTAAATTGTTAAATGACTATGGTTAAATAAGAGTCTTAATAATAAAGTTATTATGTGTTCTTTGGAAGAGTGTACTTGCATTGAGATATTGTATTGTCATTATGGCATTATATAATGAGTGACATAAAATGGCCTTAATATGACAATAATATCGTTTATCGCAATATATTTTGGTGCAATATATTGTACAACAAAAAATAGAGATTGTGACAGGCCTAGTCTCCAAACATCATCAGCTCAAAAATTCAGTATAGGCCTGAGATGAAATACAATGGAGGTTTTTGAGATATTAGATTACACAGTAATGAACAATACATTGAAGGGCGAATACTTTTGACTGTATGTATTTTTCAGTGTACGCATTAGCTGTGATGTAACCACGTATGCGTTTGGCCTCGAGTCAGCAATAGTAATCTATGACCTGACGTCAGCCGAGACGAGAAATCATGTCAGCTTTTCTAGGCTATCAAAAACATCTGCTCGTATCGCCATATATGACAATAACATTATGACTGTTGTTATTGGACAGTGAGATATAGATATTGTGCCATAAAAACACAGTGTGAATGTTCTCCGCCACCTTTAGTGTGTTGGTTGTTGTCATTATATTGATCAACCTCTAACCCTAAACATCAAGCAGTGCTGCTGCAATCACTCAGGTCTCACGTGTACGTTCACTTTTCCCCCAGTTATATACATACAAGTTATTGAATTAATTTTGTGTTTATTTGCTTGCTGAAGTAGATTTTTTAAAAAGTCTTTATTTAGATTTTTTTCCATGTGGTAAAATATTAAATATATTATTGTAAAATAAATATAGTAAATAAATAAATAAATATAGTACATAAGTTTTCTGTTTATTTTCAAATAGTTTTTTCCTATGCATTATTATTATGGGCGCCACGGTGGCGTAGTGAGTAGCACGTTTGCCTCACAGCAAGAAGGTCGCTGGTTCGAGCCCCGGCTGGGCCAGTTGGCATTTCTGTGTGGAGTTTGCATGTTCTCCCCGTAGTTGCGTGGGTTTCCTCCAGGTGCTCCGGTTTCCATACAAGTCCAAAGACATGTGGTACAGGTGAATTGGGTAGGCTAAATTGTCCATAGTGTATGAGTGTGAATGAGTGTGTATGGATGTTTCCCAGATATGGGTTGCAGCTGGAAGGGCATCCGCTGCGTAAAAAAAATATGCTGGATAAGTTGGCGGTTGATTTCGCTGTGGCGACCCCAGATTAATAAAGGGACTAAGCCGACAAGAAAATGAATGAATGAATTATTATTATTATTATTATTATTATTATTATTATTATTATTATTATCATTATTATTAATTCATTCGTTCTTTAATTTTCTTTTCGGCTCAGTCCCTTTATTAACCTGAGGTCGCCACAGTGGAATGAACCGTTTACTTATCCAGCACAACTTATCCAGCATATGTTTTATGCAGCGGATGCCCTTCCAGATGTAACTCTGCACTGAGAAACACCCATACACTCTCATTCACACACAACAGTACAGACAATGTAGTTCATTCATTCATTTTCTTTTCAACTTAGTCCCTTTACTAATCTGGGGTCGCCACAGCGGAATGAACTGCCAACTTGCTAACTGACCCAACCAAGGCTCAAACTAGCAACCCTTATTGCTGTGAGGCGATCGTGCTATACCACTGTGCCACCGTGACGCCACTGTTTATTATTATTATTATTATTATTGTTCAAGTTATTTTGGTTGTTGTAATAAAATAGTGCATTCATTGATTTAAGTGCACTCAAACAATTAGTCGCGATTAATCGCATCCACAATCATATTTACATAATGTGTGTGTATTCACTGTGTGTATATAGAAATTAAACATGTATAATACACAAAAACATACAAAAACAGAATATTTCTGTATTTATATTTATGTATAATTTGTATTAGACATAAATATTTAATTTATAAATATAGATAAGCATTTTCTCAAATACAGTTGAAGTCAGAGTTATTAGACCCCCTGAATTATTAGCCCCCCCATTTACTTTTTTCCCCCAATTTCTGTTTAACAGACAGAAGATTTTCTTAAACACATTTCTAAACTCATTTCTGATTTATTTTATCTTTGCCATGATGACAGTAAATTATATTTGACTAGATATTTTTAAAGACACTTCTATACAGCTTAAAGCGACATTTAAAGGCTTAACTACTGTAGGTTATTTAGGGTAACTAGGCAGGTTAGGGGAATTATTGGATAACCATGGTTTGTTCTGTAGACAATTGAAAAAAATAAATAGCTTAAAGGGGCTGATAATATTGACCTTAAAATGGTCTTTAAAATAATTAAAAACTGCTTTTATTCTAGCTGAAATAAAACAAATAAGACTTTCTCCAGAGGAAGAAATATTATCAGACATACTGTGAACATTTCCTTGCTTTGTTAAACATCATTTGGGAAATATTTAAAAAAGAAAAACAAATGCAAAGGGGGGCTAATAATTCTGACTTCAGCTATATAAATATACATGTATGTGCGGATTTATATATTCATTAACCCTTCTTCAGCTTAGTCCCTTTATACATGAACTGCCAAATTATGCAGCATATGTTTTACACAGTGGATGCCCTTACAGCTACATACCAGGACTGGGAAACACCCATACACACACATGCACGCACACACACACACACACACACACACACACACACACACACACACACAC
>CAIGQQ010007036.1:1206293-1222852 GCA_903798035.1 Danio albolineatus
GGTTTTCTTTAAAATGATACCACATTTTTGCATTTACTCCTCTGCATGTGGATTTAGGAAGCTTTTAAAATTAGGTAGGCAAAATCCAGGCGGAAATCCCAAAATAGCACCAGAGTGTAAGAGGTTAACAGATGTCTATACAGCAGTGTTTATTAACATGTATCCTGTCACATTTGCCATGCAAAGACAGTGCATGTCACGATGTATAAAGAAAAGTTTCCCCTGCAGTACAAACACATGCACTATAGGGGAATTGGGTAAGCTAAATTGTCCGTAGTGTGTGAATTAGTGTGTCTGGGTGTTTCCCAAAGATGGGTTGCAGCTGGAAAGGATATCTGCTGTGTAAAACATATGCTGGATAAGTTGGCGGTTCATTCCGCTGTGGCGATCCCTGATTAATAAAGGGGCTAAGCCGAAAATAAAATAAATGAATGAACAGCCCACTGCTAGACTTTTCTGACATGTGCTCTATAACGCAGCTGTAATGATAGTAAGTGTAAATCATTGATTTTTATTTATTTATTTTTTGCATAGAGTACCGTTTACTTTAGTAGGTTAGCAGTGCAGGTCATGTTTGCTCCGCTCAAGTTCATTTCTATTATTAGTCGCCCCTCACATCTTTGCTTTTCTAAGCTGGCTGATAAACGATAAAGAACAAGCATGGAAGTCAAACGTGAGTAAACGTACATGCACGTCTTCATTTGCGTCACAGAGGAGAGAAAAAAAGACTGGTTTGATTGCCTTTAGCGACTGAAGTGCTAATCTTCCCTTCTGGTGGACAGAGAGACGCACATTCAGCCTTTAACAGCGTTTAATCAAATCTGACCCACATACTGCAGCCGCTGCTTTTAAATGCATTTTATTCATGTGCTGCTTTGTGGGAATGAGTTTGATTGATGATGCGAGTCCTCGCTTAAAAATTGCTGATGTGTAAATAAAAGTGCTGATGCTTTCTGATAATACTGTACCATGGTACTGCAGTGCATTTGGGGCCGATTGACTGCTGTGTATTAATGCAGTGTACTGTGGTTTTTGCAACTCTGCTGTTCACAAGTTAACCAAATATCAGTCGGATTTTTTTTTTTTAATATATATATATATTTTTATTATATTTTTTATTATTATTATTTTTTATTTATTTTTATTTTTAATATATTTATATATATTAATGAATTTGCTAACATCAGATGAGTATACGTTTGTTAACATGTTTTAAGTTAGCCATTCTGGTGTGGTGTTGACAATTGTGAAATTTCAAGCCCAAAATTGTTCGTACAGTTACTTTTGCTCAACCAGAAAGTTTCTTTTTATGGGAAATGACACAAGTTTCTCCCAAATAATAATTCAAGGGTTCACACTTAGCTGATGATTTATTATAAAGTGTGTTTGGCATGCTGTCCCGGGAGAGAGCCCTGAGCTCATAAGATCCTCGAGTCCGGGGCTTCCTCCTGTTTGCAAGGCGAGAGGAGAGTTTGAGCTCAGGTAGATCTGGAGGACTCCCCTGCTGTAGTAACTGATGAACAGATAGTGATTACTCTTAAGAGATAACTACTTACTAGGAGCATGTCTATGGAGCTGATGTGGATTAGTCAACTTAAGCTGCATGTTTTTGGATGGTGGGAGGAAACCGGGGAACCTGGGGGAAACACACGTGAGCGCGTGGAGAACGTGTAAACTGCACACAGAAACGTCAGCTGGCTTGGTAAGGACTAGAACCAGTGACGTTCTTGCTGTGAGGCAACAGTGCTAACCACTGGGCCACCGTGCCACCCATCTAGGAAAGGAGGAGGAGTAGGGGTGGAAGGGGGGATTCATCAAAATGAAGATGGCTGTGATATGGAACTTAGGGTATTCATAGTGGCTTAGGAATCGTCTGATTGGTGAATCATAAATTGGATAATGCGGGACAGGCAGCAAGCAATTATCTGCACGTGATCCTCTCCAAATTAGTTTATAAATAAACTTCACCAAGATGATATACAGGAGGTATCATTGTAAATAAATATTTAAAATAATAAATATTTCTCCGCGTTTATTTACATTTGAAAAAAACGTGGTATGTCTAAAATTATCCATACCCTTTTCAATAATCAATAGAAAAGCCTTTACTGGCTGTAACATCAATCAAACCCTTGCTATAATTGCTGATTAGCAACTATTTTTGCTCATTCATCTTAAGCGATGAGCTTCAAATCTTTCAGGTGGGAGGGTCTCCTTGCCAACACCCTGATCTTTAGCTCCCTCTACAGATTCTCAATTGGGTTTAAGTCAGGACTCTGGCCGAGCCACTGCAAAATGTTAGTGTTCTTGTCTGCTAATCATGTCTTAATCACTTTCGCTGTGTGTTTTTGGTCATTGTTGTGCTGAAATGTCCAATTCAATTCAGAAAAAGTTTGAAAATCAGTATCAAAAATCACCTCAAATTTTTGACTGAAGATGAGGACTGAACTAAGAATTCATCAAGGGTTAGACAGTGTTCTAGGTTTTTGCGTGTGAGGTTTTTGGGATCAATAAGCAAGACCTCAGTTTTATCTGAATTTAGTAATAAGAAGTTATTAGTCATCCAATTTTTAATATCAGCTATACAATCTGTTAGTTTAGTAAATTCATACAAATTATCAGGTTGAGAGGAGATATAAAGTTGTGTATCGTCAGCATAACAGTGGAAGCTAACTCTATGTTTTTTAATGTTTTCACCTAGCGGTAGCATATATAGTGTGAAAAGTAAGGGACCAAGAACTGAGCCTTGTGGTACCCCACAGTGTACTTTTGATCTGTATGATGTCTCTTCATTAACTGATACAAATTGATAACAATCAGATAGATAAGACCAGGCAAATGCAATTCCTGTAATACCAACATAATATTCAAGCCCATGAAGGAGAATATTATGATCGACTGGTGCCCTTCTCTGCAAACTGCCTGATGTTGTTGAGAATTTGGATGTATTGCTCCTTTTTCATGGTGCAATTTACTCTTGATTAGGTTCACTAGTCCACTGGCTGAAAAACAACCCCTAAACATTAGGTTCCCACCACCATATTTGACAAGGGGGATTGTGTTCTTAGGGTTAAAGTCTTCATCATTGTGGACAAACAATAATATATATATTTATATATATATATTTTTTTTCATCTGACCATAAAACAGAAGACCGGACGTCTTCTTCTCTGTCCAGATGAGCATTTGCAAAGGCCAAGTGGGCTTTTGGCTTCCAACCATGTCCGCTGAGATTTTTCACAGAGCAGAACGTCTTGCATTTTTAATAATACTTTGCACTGTAGTCATTGGAAATTCAAAACATTTACATATGCATTTACATTTACACCTCATGTGCTTTATTCAGTGTTAAATGCTAACAAATTGAGTTTGAATGACATTTCACATGACATTTATTGACAAATACTGAAAGCAGACCTTCAAAATAAAATAAACAATTTAAAATTTAGCTTTAGAGCTGTAACTCAGTGCAAACCAACACACATCAGTGATTCAGCATCTACATTTAATAATGTAAAAGAGGTTCAATATGTGTTAATTAGATTATAACTCTTACCATTTCGCTGGAGTGCAGTGAGTGCACTATTCTGTGCTTCTGAATGGCTTTATGTACATCTCTGTCAGGTTTGTCTGGTGCAAACAGCCAGATTGTTTATCACTGCAAATCTCATCACGTAGCGTGTTGTTAGGACACGGTGTTACAATGTAACCTACTCATCTAATGTTTACAATTGTATTATTTGTATTATTTTCTCATTGATAAACACCTCATGTGGAATTTGGACACTGCTACTGTCTAACAAAGGTCAAATTTCGGTCATGGACACATGCTTAGAGAGCCTTCCTGACTGAATCAGCTGTCAAATCAAATCTTCGTCAGCTGAGGAAGTTCAACCTCCCAAAGGAGCTTCTAAAACAGGTCTACACCTCCATCATTGAATCAGTCATCTGCAATTCAATAACTGTCTGGTTTAGCTCAATGAATCTGAATTTGTCACGATCACCAGCGATCTAACAACCAGAGATCGCTGGTAAACACTCACATTCACATAAACTACAAATCTGCCATTTCATGAACTACAAATCCAGTCATGCAATACATATACACACTCCTGCTCCAAGTCAGCATTGATTGCAATCACTCACACAGCTGATGCTGCTCACAGGCTGATTACATGGACTATTTAAACAACACAGAAACACTCACTGTTGCGGAGTCTTGTTTACTGTTTGATGACATTACAACACATTTCCTTTGTCATTGCTTTGCTGTGTTTTGATCCTCGCCTTGCTTGTCTGTTTATACCTGTCTGCTGCCTGCCCTTTGATCATCTGCCTGTTTATCTGACTACGACTCTGGATTGCCTTTATACACTGTTTGCCTCTGTGTGGACCATTGCTTGCCTGACCATCGCTAATAAACCTGCATTTGGATCCGCACCCGTGTTGTCAGTATCACATCACTGTTACAGAAATAGGGTGATCGAAGAGCTTGTACTATTTGGGATGGTATAGAACTTTGGAAATCCCCATAGACTGACAGTTTGCAAAGGTTATCAATAATTTTGGACACGCCACTTTTTGTTCAAAAGTAAATAAAAGCAACATTTTTTCCACAATGAATCAGTCATCTGCACTTCAATAACTGTCTGGTTTAGCTCAGCTACAAAATCTGACCTTCGAAGACTACGTCGAATAGTTGGGACTGCTGAGCGAATCATTGGTACAACCCTCCCTACTCTCCAAGAACTGTACTTATCCAGAGCGAGCAGAAGGGCTGCCAGAATCACTCTGGACCCCTCACACCCAGCACACTGCCTCTTTGAACTGTTACCTTCTGGTGGACGCTACAGAGCACTGCGCACCAGAACAGCCCGACACAGAAACAGTTTCTTCCCTCAGGCGATCCATTTCATGAACACTTGATGATAATAATCGTGAAACCAACATCACTACTTGCAATACCAAAGTTCAAAAACTGAGGTTTTGCTTGTTGGTACCAAATCAACACTCTCCAAAACTGACAGCTTTGCTCTTTCTATTGATGATTGTTCCATTTATCCCTCTAAACAGGTCAAGAGTCTGGGTGTCATCCTCGATAGCACACTATGTTTTGATTCTCACATCAATAATATCACCCGGTCTGCTTACTTCCACCTACGCAACATCACCCATTTCTGCCCCTCTCTTACCCCTCACGCCACTGCTGTTCTTGTCCATAGCCTTGTCACATCTCGTTTAGATTACTGCAACTCCCTTCTCTTTGGTCTCACTAATAAATCCCTCTGTAAGCTTCAGTTGGTCCAGAATTCAGCTGCCCGTATCATCACCAGAACCCCTTCTTCTCATCACATCACCCCTGTCCTGCAGCAGCTTCACTGGTTACCAGTTCATCTTCGAATTGATTTTAAAATTTTGATGTTAACTTTTCAAAGCCATCCATAATCTCGCCCCTCCGTATTTGTCTGCCCTCATCCACATTGCTGCTCCCTCTCGCACCCTGAGATCTTCTTCTTCCCTTCACTTGTCTGTTCCCTCTGCTCGGCTGTCGTCCATGGGCAATAGAGCATTCAGCCGCTCTGCTCCCCAGCTTTGGAACTCACTACCACCTGCCATTAGAAACATTGACTCTCTTACATTATTCAAATCAAAACTCAAAACCCACCTATTTAAGATGGCTTTCAATGTTTAACCTGTACCTGCACTATTGTTGTGTATTTTAATATTATTTTTCTTAAAATTTTATTGTTCTTGTTTCATTGTACAGTGTCCTTGAGTTGCCAGAAAGGCGCCTTTAAATAAAATGTATTATTATTATTATTATTAATACACATTTTACACACACATACACTTATTTAACAACACATTTTACATGCCAATTTGCACATAACAGCTGCACTTATAATGTTGTATATAGTAATACACCTGTACATACACTTGTCCATCTGTATATCTGCATTTAATACTTACTTCTATTTTTTTGAATATATTTATTATCTGTATTTTGTCCTGTCTCTGTAATTCTGTTGCACTGTTGAAGCTCTGTCACCAAAACAAGTTCCTTGTATGTGTGAACACACCTGGCAATAAAGCTCTTTCTGATTCTTAATGAATTAAATACGCCGTTTTCCACCAAGGCAACCCGGGGTGCTGAAATATAATATGCTAAACTGGCATTGGGCGGGTTAAAATTACCAAAACAAAGACAGAGGTTCCGGCACGTAAGGCACATTTCCAAAGCAGAATATCTGACCTCAGCATTGTTTTTCAGATAAACAAGAATGTTCACAGCATGTTTCTGAATTATCTGCGAACATATAATGGTGTCTTTATGCTTTAGAAGAGTCACAATCTTACATACAGCAGCTTCAAGTGCAGTTCTAATCAATCTTGCTCATTTCTATTTGGATTTACTAGAAAACATGTTCGATCACAGTAGTGTGTATGTGTGTGTGTGTGTTTGTGCAGTGTGTCAGTGTGCCTTTAGGAGGCTTTGATTTGCTCTCGTCCTCCACACGTGAGTGTGACAGCAGGAACTGGGTCACGAACAAAAGATCCACTCGCCTTCAATGACACGGAGAAACCTGGGGGATAAAAACACAGAAAAAATGAAAACATAATGGGATTGGGCAGGAGTTCCTGTCTTTTACACATTTGCGTTAAACTGCTGTTGTTAAGACTCCACACGTAAGCACACACACACGCATCATTTCTGCTCACAAACACACTCCCGCACCAATACTATAATTTGCCACCTTTGTGCGTAAGAAACAAGAAAGCAGAACGTAGGTCGTTTTCAGGAAAGACGTAATCGTTGCTGGTTGTGGGTTTTCCTATAAATATGCGGCCCACGACGAGTCTTACAGTGTAGAAAATCAGCAAGACAGAGAGAGTCTCCTGGGTTTACAGATGCAGAGGGGATTTTTACAATTAAATCGTGAGTAGATTAACAGATCTGAGTGTGTGTGTTTGTGTGTATGTGTGTGCGCATGCAGCTGGTGTATAAAACATATTAACTTGTGTTTTAAAGGGATAGTTGACCCAAAAATGAAGATGTTCTCCTCATTTACTCAGCTGACAGAACTACTAACTTGTTACAAAATGACTAACCTGTAGTTGTAACAAACCTGTTTAATGCCGAGTTCAGACTGCATGATTTTCAAAGTAGTCGTGTCACAGATGTGTTCACACTGCATGACTATCTGGGCTAGTGTTCTGTCGGTGCTGTGTTTACACTGCAAGATGGATCGGCGACAGGGAGTTTCACACTGCATGACTTCAAAATAGGAAGAATCGCAGACAACTTTGTCCAAACTACGTCTCACACCCAAAAACAAGCAGTATATCTTTTGTTATTCACTACATAATGAGAAAGAAGCCTTTAATAGGGGGTAGAAAATGTCCATATTTGCTGATCTGGCTTTGAAGGGAATTAGCAATTTCTCCTCGACTGTTTTATTGTTTGACCGGGTTGGGTTGTGATATTGCTCAGATGACACGTCAAACAGACACGGGGGCTCCTGCCAAACTTACAGTCATTTTCCCTCCATTTCTTGTGTCTGAATAAACTGAAAATGAGCTTTTAACTTCTCCTCAACCTCCCGCTGGCCTGCAGGTACCCACACTAGTGAATGCTGCTCTCTCATTGGCTGTAGGCGATCGCTGATGTTATTTTCAGTCAAAGCACATTTTCCACGGCATGATTTGAATCACAGACAGCTCCTGATATTCAGCACGCCAAATATCTCCCGGCATCGGCGACTCATCAGCGATTCTCTCAGATCACGTCTTTGATAGTTCACTCTGTGTGATTGTCACTCGCGTGAACGAGCACCGATTCGCCTGTGATTTCAGGCATTTGTCTGCGATTTCTCAAAACCTGTCGGCGAGTCAAAATCAGGGCTAAAATCATACAGTCTGAATACGTTTCTTAATTTTGTTGAAAACAAAAGAAGATAGTTTGAAGAATGTTAAATACCTGTAACCGTTGACCTCTATTGCATTTGTTTTTCCTACTGTGGAAGTCAATGGTTCAACCTTATTTAAAGGTACAAGACACCCTGGACTACTTTATTTGAGATTTTATCAGATGTGTGTGTGTTGAGCATCAGTTCAGACAGCTTTAGCTCCTGTCAGCTTTGATTGTGTGGAAAACTGGATAATTTGGAGCTTTTTGTTCATCTTCCGGGTAGATAATTAAGATAATTATTGGGGCGGATCAAAATCGGGGACATAGCGCAAATCTGCTAGTGGAGTGATGACACGTCAGTTTCTCTTTGTTATTCATAAAGTTTGCTTATCCTATGAGAAGACCCTGCTTCTTAATTATTCATGAGAGCACGTGCTTTCCAAACGCAAAGCAGACCCGTCAAGGTGTGAGACTGCGTCTGCGCACGGCATGGGTCGTATGTTTTTGTTTCTATGATCCACAGGGATTGTTGCATGTGTTTCCTCGCGATGCTGTCAGGGCCGATACAGCAAAGCTGTTGGTTTGCAGCAAGCATTTTTGTTGGGAGAGCTGGAGAACTGGAGAATGGCAGACTTTGTCTTTTATCAGTTGAGTTTGTCACCAGTCAGACACATCGCCTATATCCGTGCTGCTGTGTTCACACGTGTTTAAAATCCTCCAGATTACCGGCAGGGCTAATGGTTGGAACAGACAGGACTGCTGTCCACTGTGTCTGCATTCAGACCCTGGGATTGAGGAGAAGAAAAGTCCTCCTCATTTATAGTGTTTATATAAACACAAATATCTTTATAATGATAGAACAGATTGTGGTTATGTGTGGATGACGTATACACATTGTGTGTATGTTGTGGTTTTGTGTTCAACAGAAGAAAAAAACTCATAAAGTGACACGTGTGTGTACATTTTTTTCTATCCCTTTAAATAAAAATTACAAGAGTGGTAGAGTGGCCAGATTGAAGACACTCCTGAGCCTGGAGTTTGCCAAAAGGCGTCTGAAGGACTCTCAGACCATAAGAAACTAAACTCTCTGGTCTGATGAGACAAAAGCTGAACTCTTTGGAGTGAATGTCAGGCGTTACATTAGGTGAAAACCAGGCACCGCTCATCACCAGGCTAATACCATCCCTACAGTGAAGCATGGTGGTGGCAGCATAATGCTGTGGGGATGTTTTTCAGCCGCAACTGGAAGACTAGTCAGGATAGAGGGAAAGATGAATGCAGCAATGTACGGAGACATCCTGAATGAAGACCTGCTTCAGAGTGCTCTTGACCTCAGACTGGGGCGACGGTTTATGATCCAGCTGGACATTAACCCAAAGCACACCACCAAAATATCAATGGAATGGCTTCATGACAACTCTGTGAATGTCCTAGAGTGGCCCAGCCAGAGCCCAGACCTAAATCCTATTGAACATCTCTTGAGAGATCTGAAAATGGCTGTACACCATCGTTTCCCATCCAACCTGATAGAGCTTGAGAGGTACTGCAAAGAGGAATGGGCAAACATTCCCAAAGACAGGTGTGCTAAGCTTGTGGCATCATATTTAAAAAGACCTGAGGCTGTAATCGCTGCCAAAGGTGCTTCAACAAAGTATTGAGCAAAGGCTGTGAACACTGATGTACATGTGATTCTTCAGGTTTTTTAATTTGCAACAATTTTAAAAACTCTTTCTCCACATTGTCATAATGGAGAATTGTGTGGAGAATGTTGAGGAAATGAATGAATTTAATCCATTCAGGAATAAATCTGTAACAAAAAATGTGGAAAAAGTGAAGCGCTATGAATACTGTCCGGATTCACTGTATGTTTTATTGTGAATGATGCATTAATGCACTGTAAAAGAATATATGACAGAAGACATGACAACAAGGGGTGGCACAGTGGCTTAGTGGTTAGCACTGTGGCCTCACAGCAAGAAGGTTGCTGGTTTGAGTCCCGGCTGGGCCAGTTGACATTACTGTGTAGAGTTTGCATGTTCTTCCCGTGTTGGCGTGGGTTTGCTCCGGTTTCCCCCACAGTCCAAACACAGGCGCTATAGAGTAATTGATGAACCAAACTGGCCATAGTGTGTGAATGAGTGTGTATGGGTGTTTCTCAGTACTGGGTTGCGGCTGGAATGGCATCTGCTGTGTAAAACATATGCTGGAATAGTTGGTGGTTCATTCTGCTCTGGTGGCCACTGATGAGTTATGGACTAAGCCGAAGGAAAATGAATGAATGAATGTTCAGACTTGTAATCGTCTGTAGATGTGGGAACACTCAGTGATGTTTTTAGATGTTTGCTAAGAAAAGCTGCATCACTACTGTTGTTTTTAGTGTTGTTGATTAAACATCTAGCATTAAATATGAAGCTTGTTTGTACTCTTTTATGATTACCGTTTCTTATCCCACTATCACAACCTCGACAGTATGGAAATGTGTCATGTGGTCGTATTGTCATTTTGGGCCCTGAAAGTGAACAGCACATTTGTTTAATGCTATTAATATTAATAGTAGTATTTATTATATGCATATTTATTTTTATGCTTTTTATAAGTTTCCCTGAGTGTTTTTTGCACCATCCACTTTAGACATTGAGATTATACCATTAAAATAGAGGCCATAGTCTCACTGTTTGCACATCTGCAAATGCACATCATGTCAGTCTGTCTTGTCTTAGCTAGTCAGCTTTCTTAGTTGATTTATGTTGATTTATGTAACACCTTGATCCTGGATTAACGTTGATTGGTTTCACTGTATTTGGTTGAAATGACAATAAAATCCTACGTGACTTGACCTCAGCTGATGTGTGTTTTTATCTGTTCTCCACAGAGTCCCATCAGCCGTACGGGTCTGGAGAAATGGAGCAGTCAGATCTATTCAGAGCCTGAAGCGGCATCAGAGGAAGCACACATGTTTGACTTGGACTGCTTCCTGTCCGACATCTCAGACACGCTGTTCACCATGACCCAGAAACCCAGTGCCTGGAGTGCAGACCGCCAAAACAGTGAGTCCTCTGATGGAGAGCTCATCCACAAATCAGTCAGATCTCAATCAGTTCAGAAGCGTTTACACAAAGGCTACGTTCACACTGCAGGAAAATGTGGCCCGAATCAGATTTTTTTGCCCACATGTGACTCAGGTCTTGACAGTGTGAATAGCCCAAACCGCATGGAGTCTGATCTGTTCATTTCAGATGTGTGCCACTTTCATATGTAGTCTTAAATCTGACACAGATCTGATGTTTTGCAATGCAACTGCAGTGTGAACGCTCATGTCGGATTTCATGTGACTTTTCCATCATCTTTGAGCGACATGCGTCATCATTCTGTGCTGCAGACGTCATCTACTCCTCAGCAGCAGCAGGACGGCACACAGGGCGATTATTTTACCATAGAGAGTTGGGTGTTCATTTTGAAAAAGATTTTGAAGGCAAAACTGGAACTTGTTAACGAAAACTGGAGCTGGTTAACGATTGGGGCACGGGTTGGTGCTCAAATTAGAGGGCACTTTCATTTTAAAGGGCCACGAAACCCCCCGGCTCAGCTGGGTGTTTTCACACCTACAGTCTGGAAAAGCTCAGGAAAGTGGGCGTGTCCAGCTCTGTTTAGGTGGGAGTGTCAGGGGAGGGAATGAGGGAAAGGTTTTGCATAAAGATGGGAGTTTCCATTTGTGCACGCGCTCATTTTCAAAAAAACGACGCACACACACACAGACGCAGGGGGAGAAATGAGTGACTGTGTGAAGTGACATCAGTAATCTAATTATTAGCCAAATTATTAATTTGTTGACTTTAGCGGCAGTTTGGCACTTATACTTTAATCCAGGAACATTTCCTGCATGACCCCCGTGACAAACCAGATGTGAGAAACTATTAAGAGTGTTGTTTTAATGTAGTATTTGATACCGCGCGGCGTAAGGGAGAAATAAAAACCCTCCGCAGACTATCCTGTCACAAAATGCGGCGAAAATTCTACACTAAAGTAATTGTTTGACTGCAGTGTTTACACTCGGAGAGCAGAATTTACAGCGGATCTTTCAGTCTTTAATATTGTACGGATATTAACCTGCTGTAAACTCAGTAACAGTTCATCATTTTGACAAAGGTCTGTCTTTAAACACTGACAGAGTTACGAACTCTACGAACTACTAACTAACTACGAACTGAATAAACAAACAAAGAGCACTGATGGCTTATCAAATCTCTAGACAATCCACATTAACTGGAGCGGCGTCTGTTTTATAAGGAGACGAGCGGCCAAACCATTTCCAGATGCGGAAAGCTCTCGGGTGAAAAAATAAAGTTTCTTACAGACGTATTTCTGCTGCGCGCGCGTGTGTCCAGCTGCCAAGACTAAACGTTCTCTACTATGGCTACAGCTGCAGCACATAAATACAACACTGGCGACCTGCGTCTCCTTCCACTTGTTTTGGAAACACAACGTGGCGTCTCTGCCGTCTCACTGCAACACGTACACACACAGTCTTCGAAGCTCTCGTGCATATTAATGAGTTGCACCGCAAACCCAGCAGAGCGCGCTGATTGGCTTGAACAAAGGCTATGTCATGAATTAATGATGCACGCTCACTGACGTCAATTGGTTCACGCCGGGACAGACTTCCAGTCACCACGCGGGAGAATACGCATGGCTCTCATAGGCGTGACGCAGCCTCAAAAATTAGTTTCAAACCGGAAGAACGAATTTGCTCGAAATAACGCAAAAACAACCAATTTTCACTTTTTAGTCAATTATATGTGTCCTAATAGTGTTTATAGCAGCGTGGGACACATATATGACTGTCAACAGCTCAAAACATGTGTTTTGGTGTTTCGTGGCCCTTTAAGGAGGAACTTTCTCTCTGAGAGAATAAAGAGCAGGTGCTCAAGCACCCAAACCCCTCTTCTGCACATGTCTGGTGTTCATAACGATGTAAAATGAAATAACTCTGCAAACAGATATAAACCAGCTCCGCCTTCACAGTTCAGTCTGCGGCTGCTCATTAACTCTTGATGAGTTCATTACAGCGCTGGTCAGACAGACGCGCACCGCTGCTGTCATAAATCACAAATGATCAGTGTTTTCAATCACAAGAGACTTATTTTAGGTTTCAAATACACATTAGCAGTAGCAGAACAACCCTTTACAGTTCATCAAATACACCACGGGTGTCCGTGAAAGGGGCAATAATTACATTAAGCAGGACAACGTGCTTCAGTATACACATTGTGTGGATAATTAGACATTCTGTGCTGTCCGTAACTGCACTTTTGCGCACGCGGGTCAGTTTAAGACCATGATCTGTTCACATTGCAAATCTGATATTGGCCACATTTATAACAGCAGTGTGAACAGCTGCGCAAAACAATCAGATCTGAGAAAAAATTAGATTTGAGCACTAAGCCTCGCAGTTACTTCTGGATAGGGCTGCACTCCAGTAGTACTGGGAAACACCCATACACTCTCATATTCACACACAGACAATTTAGTTTATCCAGTTCGCCTGGAGGAAACCCACGCCAACACGGGGAGAACATGCAAACTCCACACAGAAATGCCAACTGGTGCACTCGGGACTCGAACCAGTGTCCTTCTTGCTGTGAGGCGACAGTGCTACCCACTAAGCCACCATGCCACCTCATTTTGTTTAAATGGGCCAAAATATTTTGGCCATATTCACTGAGATATGGACAAAAATCTTCTTTTTCAAATGGCTAAGCACTTCATTTATGCCAGAGATGCCCAAAGAAGGGCCCGCGGGACAAAATAGGGCCCACCATCCCATCTGAGGGGAGAGTGAGAATGAGGGCAAGAAAGATGGAAGCAAATACCTTTAACACAGAGATTATCGTTTCTAATTTGACGTAACATTTTTTTGTATTTTATTGCTGAGCTACAAAAAAGCAAACTCAAATTAAATGTTTCAAATAATGTTGTAAATCAATCAGATTTTTAAAAAATGTAAATATTGTCACTCGACGAATAGAGGACAATGCAGAAGACATCGACGAGCAAATCAGGGCAACAACTAGTGTACTTCTGTTATAAAGGAGATTGTTTTGTTTTTACTGTAATAAGTTTATTATAAAATGTAAAAAAATGCTTTATTAGTTAAAGAGCCCCTATTATGCATTAAAAAGGGTCATATTTTGGTTTTGGGTGTCTCCAACAGCAGGCTGATATACATGCATGGTCAAAAAACACTTTCATTGTGTTATAATCTGCATTTATTTTTACCTCATTATCCCAGCGACTCCTATATGAATCGTTCAGCGATTAATTTGTTTAAAACCCCTCCTTAGCGCGATGCTAAACTGAGCTAATTGGACCGATGACCCAGTCTGTTGCGATTGGTTGACATCATTCAGCGCGAGAGAATGCCCACCACGGCTTATCAGTATTGAAGTAGTCATAGTGTGTGTGTGTGTGTGAGCATATCTGCCAACACTCATTGTTATCGGGAGTCACCCGTATTTCAGACACCTCACCCCCAAAACTAACCCCCCGGTCTCCCAGCATATTCCTAGCTCTATTCTTAACCAGAAGTAAAAACAGCGACACACATGCAGTATTATTGCACACAGCGGCAAAAGCTGAACTATTATGAAACAGGACCGCCGCACGTGTGTAGGAGAGCTGATGTGGCCATAGCAACGACTAACAGCAGAGGAACACGAGCTCACAAACGCATTTTAACCCATAAACAAAGCGGCACGCGTCGCGTTTACAACGTGCTTTTAGACTCGATATGAGAATACAAGTTAACCAGATACATTACAAGCAGTTACAAGTTGCAAAACACAATTAAATACATAATTTACAAGCTGCAGAAAACAATGAGGCGACCGTTTTAATCGCACGCACTTGCACTTGTTGGATAGCAGGCCAGATTCACCTTCAGGCCACCGGGAAATGTCCCAGTGTTCCCTATGGCTAGTCCGCCCCTGCAGACATCTTTTCTGATCCTTCCGTTAACAAACGGTTGACGAATCCTCCGTTGTAAGCGTGTAGATTTCAGAAGCACTCCTCAGAGGAACACAGCACAAGGCTGGGCTATAATGCTGAGGCATTTCTGCAGAGATAAACCTCAACCACTGACTCTTCACAGTCTCATCTCTGGTTCATCTGCACACTTCTAATAATATCCAGCTGAGCTCTTCTCTGTGTTGCCATATGTAGCTGACTGACTCCAGTCCAAACCCTCTCCAAAAGGTTTTTACCTGCACAACCAAATTCAAAACCGCCCAATCTGGCAACCTTTGCTCGCTGCTGTTGTTTGTGGGCGGGGTTGGGGGTTTTTAATCTCCCGGGGCTGCGTGCGCACAAATGTGCGGGGCTTATGTTTCATGTTCACGTCATGCCGAAACGGCTGAAGACTCGTAAGCACGGCGATTCGTTTGAGGAACTATGAGTCGACTCTTTTATAGATGAATCAATAGTTTTAAACACTGTGCACTTTCAGATTTAAGCCTCAGCTCGACATTTCACTTCACTTAGAGCTGATTTACACACTGCATGAAGATCATTTTCAAAAACCCATAATAGGGGCTCTTTATTATAAAGCAATGTTTTCTAGTCATTTTTGAATATTATTAAATAAATTAGGAAATTAGCCGTGGCAACTATGTTTACCTTCGGCCCACAAGCCTCAATCAGGTTTGTTTTTTGGCCCTTCATAACAAAAAGTTTGGGCACCCCTGATTTATGCTAAGCATTGTCCATCTTTCAGTGGTGTACATAACATCTCACATCATTTTTTTTCGTCAATTCAGGATTTCATAAATAAGGTGGAGATTTTAGTCACATGAGTTTATATTAATAATTCATTCAGGAAGCACACCACACCCTAAAACAAGGAACTTTAAAACAGTAAATGCACAATCTCTTCAAAACACACACACATACCTTTATGGTCTGTTTCTGTCCAGCATACACCAGTAATGCAGATATGATCCAGCCTGGTTTGACTCCACTGCAGCCCAGCCTGGACGACCTGATGGACATACCAGGTGAGTTTATTATCACTTTATAAAGCTGCATGGCATTGTGCAGCTTTATAACTCCAGCTGAATGCTTGTATATGGTCTGGTTCTGGTGACTGAGATGCATTTGTTTAGGAAGAAGATTAATATGAAGGTATTTACCAATAAGCTTCATTCAAATGTAATTAAAATTAAAAGTAGTGAATAATATTAATTTAATACTAATTATGATGGAAAAATAATAATATTAAAATATGATTAATATTCATGAGTAGTCAATTTTTATTTTAAGTTTGGTAATTTTATTATTATTACTGTTATTATACACAATATAATAATAATAATTTTAATAATGATAATGATAATGATAATGATAATAATAATAGTAATAATAATAAATAATAATAATAATAATAATAATAATGATGATAATAATAATAATAATAATGATAATGATAATGATAATAATAATGATAATGATTATAATAATAATTATAATGATAATAATAATAATAATGATAATTAATAATAATAATGATGATAATAATAATAATAATGATAATGATTAAAATAAAAATGATAATGATAATAATAATAATAATGATAATAATAATGATAATGATAATAAT
>CAIGQQ010007036.1:1236479-1251083 GCA_903798035.1 Danio albolineatus
TCTGAGTAACATCTCAATTTTAATGTTCATTTCTTTAAATTCTGAGTCACATCTCACAGTTTTAATGTTCATTTCTTTAAATTCTGAGTCACATCTCACAGTTTTAATGTTCATTTCTTTAAATTCTGAGTCACATCTTACAGTTTTAATGTTCATTTCTTTAAATTCTGAGTCACATCTCACAGTTTTAATGTTCATTTCTTTAAATTCTGAGTCACATCTCACAATTTTAATGTTCATTTCTTTAAATTCTGACTTACATCTCAATTTTAATGTTTATTTCTTTAAATTCTGAGGCACATCTCTCAGTTTTAATGTTTATTTCTTTAAATTCTGTGTCACATCTCACAATTTTAATGTTCATTTATTTAAATTCTGACTTACATCTCACAATTTCACTGTTCTGCAATAAAATATAAAATAAATCAAAAAGATAATTGTGACTTTTTATCTTAGAGTTTGGACTTTTCTCTCCTAAACAGCATGAAAATGGTCAGAATGTATTGAGAGTTATTCATATAGAGCAGGGATCACCAATCTCGGTCCTGGAGGTCCGGTGTCCTGCAGGGTTTAGCTCCAACTAGCCACAAAACACCTGCCTGGATATTTCAAGTATTCCTAGTGAGAGCTTGATTAGCTTGTTCAAGTGTGTTTGATTAGGGTTGGAGCTAAAATCTGCAGGACACCGGACCTCCAGGAACAAGTTTGGTGATCTCTGATACAGAATATCTGTGAGATATTTAACTTAAAACTGTAAGAGAAACAAAAATCACAATTACCTTCTTTATTTAGAAATGAGCATCAACAGAAATGTGTTTTATATTTGTAGTTAGTTTTCCAGGAAGCATAGGTCAGACATCACCTACCAGTGCAGCAGAGAAAAGCCCAGAGTCAAAGCTGGAGTCATCAAGAGTAAGTTTCTGATTGAAGCATTTTCTAAGCACACAATTTGAGATGTTTCTCTCACAAATCTCTATGGTCTTGCAGACAGACACGCGACGGATCACACACATTTCTGCCGAGCAGAAGAGACGGTTCAACATTAAACTGGGGTTTGATACGTTACACAGTCTGGTGACGACGCTCAGCTCACAGCCCAGTATAAAGGTAAATTACACTGCCTTCAGTCACTACACTACCTGACAAAAGTCTTGTAACCTATCCAAGTTTTAGGAACGACAAATAATAACATGACTTATACTTGATTTGGTGTCAGAAGTGGCCTATATGAAAGGCGAAGCCCTCTAGATTACGCTTATTTTACCTCAATAAAATATGATCATGCCTTAATTATTAATTATTTAATTAGGACAGTGAGGTCTGACTCTGCTTAGACTGAAGTCTCGTCACTGAACAGAAATAATGTCCAGTATAGAAGATAAAGTCATGCTGCAGTGGAAACAGAATTAATATTGTGCATGACTCCCATGAGCTTGGAGGACTGCATCCACACATCTCTGCAATGACTCACTTATTAATAAAGTCATCTGGAATGGCAAAGAAAGCGTTCTTGCAGGACTTCCAGAGTTCATCAAGAGTCTTTGGGTTCATCTTCAATGCCTTCTCCTCCATCTAACCCCAGATATGCTCAATAATGTTCATGTCTGGTGATTGGGCTGGCCAGTCCTGGAGCAGCTTGACCTTCTCTGCTTTCAGGAGCTTTGATATGGAGGCTGAAGTATGAGGAGCGCTATCCTGCTGGAGAATCTGCCCTCTCCTGTGGTTTGTAATGTAATGGGCAGCACAGATGTCTTGATACCTCAGGCTGTTGATGTTGCAGACACTCTGCAGATCTCTCGCACGCCCCCATACTGAATGTAACCCCAAACCATGATATTTCCTTCACCAAACTTGACTGAAATCTGGTGTCCTTGTTAATATAGTTAATATGTTAATTACAGTAAATTATGCATAATTACATGCAGCTAACCCTAAACCTGTTCTTCATTGTAACCCTGACTACATAGTGCATACATATAATTCTTTAATATTTCTCAGTAGTTAAATGAACAGTATAAGTTAATACCTGTGAATAAAAGTGTGAGCAAAAAGTGTGCTCGAATGTATTGAGCACTTCAGATCTTAAATGCACATTTTAATTTGATTTGATATAATTTTTGTCAAATCAAGGCTTTTATGACCTCAGTGCACTCTTAAAACTTTATGTTAAAAAATGGTTAGTTGTATTTTGCAAATATCTACACTTATTTGCTTGTTGACAACATACTGATACACATGTTTGTCAAAATGAATGTTTTTAATGCAAACATTTTATCCAAAATTGGAAATATTCCTCAGAGATTTTGCTCTATATTGACATGATAGCATCACGCAGTTGCTGCAGATTTTTCGGCTGCACATGCATGATGCGAATCTCCCGTTCCACCACATCCCAAAGGTGCTCTATTGGGTTGAGTTCTGGTGACTGTGGAGGCCATTTGAGTACACTGAACTCATTGTCATGTTTAAGAAACCAGTTTGAGATGATTCACGCTTTATGACATGGTGCGTTATCCTGCTGGAAGTAGCCATCAGAAGATGGAGACACTGTGGTCATAAAGGGATGGACATGGTCAGCAGCAATACTCAGGTAGACTGTGGTGTTGACATGATGCTCAATTGGTATTAATGGTACTGACCCTACCATATGAGTGTCGCAGCAGAAATGGAGACTCATCAGACCAGGCGACGTTTCTCCAATCTTCTACTGTCCAGTGTTGGTGAGCCTGTGTGAATTGCCTCAGTTTCCTGTTCTTAGCTGACAGGAGCATCACCCGGTGTGGTCTTCTGCTGCTGTAGCCCATCTGCCTCAAGGTTGGCCGTGTTGTGCGTTCAGAGATGCTCTTCTGCAGACCTCGGTTGTAACGAGTGCTTATTTAAGTTACTGTTGCCTTTCTATCAGCTGGAACCAGTCTGGCCATTCTCCTCTGACCTCTGGCATCAACAAGGCATTTGTGCCCACAGAACTGCCCACAGCTGGACATTTCCTTTTTCTCGGACCATTCTCTGTAAAGCCTAGAGATGGTTGTGCAACCATGCCACATTCAAAGTCACTTAAATCCCCTTTCTTCCCCATTCTGATGCTCACTGTGAACTGTAGCAGATCGTCTTGACCATGTCTACATGCCTAAATGCATTACGCTGCTGCCATGCGATTGGCTGATTAGATATTTGCATTAACCATCAGTTGTATGGGTGTACCTAATAAAGTGGCCATGAGTGTATATTATATTGTAAATATACACTTTTTGTCTTTGCAAATGTATCTGAGTAAATTTGACAGTTTTTACATTACTTTAAATACAGGTTGCTATAAGTACACTTTAGCTGTGCTAAATGAATAGAAGTTTAATCTCTAATGCACTTTTTCACAGAGCTATGTAGTTTTGTATTTTGTTCTCTCCTAATAAAAAAAAGCTGCATGATGTGTTTACTTGTGTTATCTTGGACTTAAATGTAACTTTGTTTGATGATCTGAAACAGACTACCAGCTTCATCAGCTTTAATATAATGAGTATTGTTTGTTCTCAGATCAGTAAAGCCACGACTCTACAGAAAACAGCGGAGTACATCAGTAAGATGCAGCAGGAGAGAGCGCAACTTCACGAGGAGGCGCAGAGACTGAGAGACCAGATCCTGGCGCTCAACTCCGCCATCAAGTCAGTCTAATCCAGCTCATTAAAGTTATTATCATTGGGAAAGTGTGCTACATTTCTGAGAACTGAGAATTATGGTTTCACTGACGGCTTACCTCCGTTTGAACGGCTTTTCTGGTATGATTGTTTGCTCAGCAGCTCACCATCAACGGTGCTAGATTTGGGTAGGGGAGCTGAGCGAGGCCCCGTTTACACTAATGCGTTTTCGTTTTAAAACGGTTACGCCATGCGTCCACACTACACCGGAGTTTTTGAGCCCCGAAAACAGAGCATTTTGGAAACGCTGGTGAGGCCGTGTTCATTCTAAAACGCTGCTGCTCCGTCTCAGTGTGGATGGGGGAAACTGAGACATCTGAAAACGGAGGCGTGGCTGCTGAGATTCACAACTCGATTGGGGCTTTTGGGTCATTGCGTAATCTTCCCTTATTCATCAAGCCCCTATCACATGACTATAACTCCACCGGAAGACGGCAGACCAGCCTTAACTGTAAACAACAACATGGACAGAAATGGGAGCGTTGTTTACACTATTGTTCGTTTTAGGCGCCATTGTGCAGTTAAACTCTGCCTTTTTTACTATAACAGCTGCATATATTTGCGAGAGGCAAGCTACTGTTCGAGCACTCGCTAATCGCTCACGTTTCCGTAAGCCCTATTTAGAATGCCAAGCGAGACACATGCTTCCTGTTTATACTTGAACACGCATGCTCAGAGTGCGCGAATGGTCACGTGATATACGTTTCTGGTGGAGTAGTGTGGACGGAGATATATTCAGAAACGCTGGGTGAAACGTTAGTGTGGACGCGGATCGTTTTCATGCTAAAACCCTGTTTTAAATCTAAAACGCACAAGTGTAAACGGGACCTGAGACTGGGGTTTGAATCCGGTGAAGGACAGTTCCAGATACCAGGTGAAAATAAGCAGTGTAACGCATACTTGTCAACATTGGTATGTGAAAATAAGGGATACGCCCACCATAATAAGGGATAACCTTTAAAAAAAACAGAAACAGATTAAATATGTTCTTCTGGAGCTGTTTCTTTGTAAATAAACAGTTAAACGGTCAGTAATATTTTTTTAATATTATTATTTACAAAAGAAAATTTTATAGTATATGTTAGCAAACAGTTTAGCTTATTAAAATGAGCTATTCTAAAGAAATAGAATCAAGTTATCAAATCTCAATAATCTTTTTCTCGCTGTATAACTCACACATTCTGAATAAAGAGCAACATTTGAATTTCATTTATTTAGATTTTTTGTTTGATTACATTAAATAACAGAGGTGTCACTTTAACAATGCACACATCTAACGTTATAATGAAAGCATTCGATTGCTTTCCTAACGGTTTATGCTCATTTAGGACAAAATTAGTTGTGTTTGGAAAAAAAAAAACCCATCAAGATCGACATCTTTAGATGTTATTATGATTAATTATGTGTATATGTCTGTTCAAACACGCTCCAAAACCTTCAAATCGCATGTACAGAATCCGTTTGGGAATCTGCGTCTGTTTATCACTATGGAGCGTGTCTGACAGTCACGCACCGCTTTATGACTGTTTTGAGAATTGCATAGGAGGAGCGACGACACCTATAATGAGAAGGAAAGGGAATCCCGCCATTTTTTATATTTAATTTAAAGTGTTTCATGCCTAAATAAACCGAAAGCACAGAACTGACTCACATTTAAGAGCAAGGGGCGGCCCCTGGTGCTTCGGCGGTATGGGTGATGTATAGGGAGGATCGGCTCTTTAATGTTTATTGCCACCCTTCAGAGAAAGACTGAAAATACAGGAGAAATATGGGAAAATACCTTTACGGGATGATAGCGGGTAGAACTGTAAAATACGGGAGAATCCCGGGAAAAACAAGAGGGTTGACGGGTATGGTGTAACGTTGTGGTAGAAGCATGCAGCTGTGATGCATCTTCTCTTCTAGCTTGCTACTGAAAACACTATGGGTTGGTTTTAGGGAAGAAGGTGTGTGGGTGTGTCGATATCAAGGTGATATACAGTATTATGCAGGATGACAAGCCAATCAGCTTCTCCCATGGACGCTGTGACGGTCGTAGTGACCAGTCAGTGTCCACTAGATGGAGGTGTTTAGTGATTTTGGTATTTCTCTGGAGTGTTGGACAGGTGCAAGGTTTTGCCGTGATTACGTTTGGACCAGGTGCGGAGTGTTACCTGTGATGAGCGTTTGGATAAAGACCAAGAGAACAGGACTGCGGGTGTTGATCCTTCCCTGTTCGGCTTTGGAGCTTCCTTTTTGTTTTATTTTCTTTATATTTATGTATCATTTCACTTAATTTTGATTAAATATATTTAAGTTGATTTGATTTTCTGGTTTGGACTTTATTTTGGTTTTGTTACCTTCTCCTTGAGCCAGGAGGTTGTAACAGACGCGCATGAGAAGGATGTTAATATTCGCTAAATTGACCACAGCGACCTCTGCTGGATTTCCGAGAAATGGCACTTACGAGAAAACGTGCCTCACTAGTATATTTGAGATTGTCAAAAGTGCACACGGCGCCCTCTAGTGGATTTCTGAAATGGAAACTGCAAGAAAACGTACCTCAGGGTACATATTTCTCAGTTCTCAAAAACGTAGTCCTGGGAACATATTTCCAATGAGCCTGGGTTGATTTAATTTACTATACTTGTGTGTGTGTGTGTATGCTGTAATAGCAAATTTTTTCCCTTCTGTTAACAAAGAAGATATTTTAATGTGAAGACTGAAGTTGAAGAAAGTCAGACATAGCTAGTCTTTTAATCGCTTTAATTCTTCAGCGAATGATCAGTTTACACACACATATCCCAAGGATGAGCTCAAAAGTATTTTTATTTTATTTTATATTAGTTTATAGTAACACACTTTGATATTTTTTATATTAGAATTTCTCTTAACTCTTAATCAACAGTAGATTACACATGGCCACATGAATGTAATGTGTGTATTTATATAGTGCATTTATCGTGCATGGCCATACACCCAAAGCGCTTCACAATCATGAGGGGGGTCTCTCCACACCACCACCAGTGTGCAGTATCCACTTGGATGATGCGACGGCAACCACAGGACAAAACGATGCCAGTGTGCTCACCACACACCAGCTATTGGTGGAGAGGAAAGATAGTTATACAGTCAATTCAGTGGATGGGGATGACTGTATTTGATCGTTACCATAGCAAAACCTTAATGGATTATCAATATATGATAATAGTGCCGGGCGATTTGGCCTCAAATCAAAATCTCGATTAATTGAACATTTGAATTCGATTACGATTAATGTACGATTATTTTATTTATTTATTTTTGGATCTCATAGTTCACAGACAAGTTTTATATGCTGTCTAAAGGCATTTCTGGCGCAGCTTCTGATCATTGTCAATGTAGTGCAATCTATGGCTCAAGAATGAATCCATCGTCTTACTTGACCAGAGATCAAATGTGGCTGCAAAGTTGGCGCAGAAGTAGAAATCAGCCACAGCCTTTAACAGAGCAGGGTCATGTGACATGTAGGTGAAGTAATTGTATGTCGATTTGGATTCCTTTATGATTAATCGCCCAGCCCTAAATGATAATCAATGTTAAAATGTTCTATCACAATGTGTATATGCGTGTGTACTTGTTTTTTTATCCCAGTGGGGACTTAAACCTCAATGCACACAGACTCATGGGGAATTTGTGTCACCGTGGGGACCTGAATTGATGTCCCCATGGGTATACATGATTATAAATCACACAGAATGAAGTGTTTTGAAAATGTGAGCGTGCAGTTTCCTGTGAGGGTTGGGTTTAGGAGTAGGGGAGAGAGAGTATACGGTTTTGTATAATAGAAACATCATTACATCTGTGAAGAGTCTCCACCAGGATATAGGAACAAGTCTGTACGTGTGTGTTTGTGTGTGTGTTTGTGTGTGTGGTGGTTAAGAGGAGAAGTTAACACTAATGCATTATGTTGAATCTGTGTTTGTTTAGTGTGTGTCAGCAGCAGCTCCCCGCTACAGGCGTTCCAATAACACGGCAGAGGTTTGACCACATGAGGGAGAAGTTCAGAGAATACGTGAGAGCTCAAACGCTGCAGAACTGGAAGTTCTGGATCGTATCCTGCAAAGCTCTATGTCTGCTGAACCAATGAACCAATACTCAATAATTAATCGTCAATAATGTCTTTCACCCATTCATTCATTTTCTTTTCGGTTTAGTCTCTTTATTAATCTGGGGTCGCCACAGCGGAATGAACCGCCAACTTATCCAGCATTTGTTTTACGCAGCGGATGCCCTTCCAGCCGCAACCCATCTCTGGGAAACATCCATACATTCTCATTCACACACATACACTACGGACAATTTAGCCAACCCAATTCACCTGTACCACATGTCTTTGGACTTGTGGGGTACACCGGAGCACCCGGAGGAAACCCACACCAACACGGGGAGAACATGCAAACTCCACACAGAAATGCCAACTGACCCAGCCGAGGCTCGAACCAGCAACCTTCTAGCTGTGAGGCGAACGTGCTACTCACTACGCCACCGTGGCGCCCTTTTTTCACCCATACAATAGTAAAGTAATTGCAGTCATTCGTTGTGAGATTCTATAGTTGCCATGGTAACATGACAACTATAGTAATAGCAAGGACTAAAGCCCCTTTCACACAGTAATGCCAGTGTCATGAGAAATCGGGTCCCCCTGATAATCGAGTCCGCTTAGGATGCCAAATGGGTCGGCTGCAATGAATGTCTGATCAAAAGTGCTTTTTATAGTCTATTCTCAGTCTTAAGATTTTAGATCATCGTTCATTCATTCATTTTCTTTTCGGCGTAGACCCTTTATTAATCTGGGGTCGCCTCAGCGGAATGAACCGCCAACTTATCCAGCATTTGTTTTACACAGCGGATGCCCTTCCAGCCGCAACTCATCTCTGGGAAACAACACACACTCATTCACACTCATACACTACATGCAAACTCCACACAGAAATGCCAACTGACCCCGAAGCTTGAACCAGCGACCTTCTTGCTGTGAGGCGAACGTGCTACTCACTACGCCACCGTGGTGCCCGATTTTAGATCATATTACTAACATTATTATCGATAACTAAAAGTTAAAGACACGCTTAGTTAAAGAAATTAAAACTGTTGTAAACATGTAATGATGTCTTTTTGATGTTTTTATGTATTTATATGTAACATTATATATGTACATAAGAAGTGGTAGCACGTTGTGGGCTATCTAAAATGAAAGCACGAAGGGGAAATTCGACATGTTTTGTGTCATTATAACGCTGTTTTAAATTACATACATTTAAAGAAGATTTCGCTGCGTTTATATATGTATTTTTTCATGAGGAGCTGCAAACTATACCTGTTACAACTCCAGTGAACCAATAGGATCACCCAGGGTCCTAGGCGGACTTGATTGTCAGGGGGTCCCCGATCTCTCATCACGTTGGTAAATATCCGTAAAATTACGTGTAGCGCCCTTTCCCTATGGCGATGGAAGTGCCCTGAATTCTTATAGATTAGATCCCTCTAATTTGTAATTTAACCCCAAAATAAATCCTATAACCCCATTCCAATTAATGTAAATAATAAACACAGCCAATCTAGTACGAAATTCAAAACCACCTTGTCAAATTTGCTTAAACTCACTTAAACAGATAAAGATATACAAATAAAGAAATAAAGGTTTGTTTTAAAATAAACTTTTCGTTCTCAGTTTTTCCAGACTTAAATAAACAGCAAAATCAACAGTTCAGTTAGGGGAAAAAAAACAAAAGAGTCCATATAACATAAATGAAAAAATATGTAAAGCTTGTTGCAGGCCTGTTTCGATGCTGGCGGTGCCTCTTCAAATAATAAATAATTTGCTCTTACCCGAGCCCAGGGAACACATCAGAAGCGGAAATACAGTTTAAGAGTGAATAGAGGAAAGTCAGAAGTGTGATGTCACGTCCAACGCTGCTAGAACTCTCATTAAGGTATCCAGATTTTTCAGACGGTCTCCGAAAATGTCTGGGTTTGTTGATATAGAGAACAATAATACTTCGCGGCGAGGTCCGCCTTCGTGGCCGACACTGTATTTAGTGAACACAGTGCCACATATAGTCCGATGACATTCAAAAGAGGAAATTGCTATCACCCACAGTCACAGACATATAAATCTCTCTTCAGTTCTCTTGTCGACAACTCTTGGAGCAAATCGTATCTCTCTCATACCAACTTTCAACCCGGTCTCTCCTTTCACTATGCTCTTCCGCCCCCTTTATATCCCTTCCGGGAGATCTCCTTCCGGTCAAATCACAACAGGTAAGACTTTTAAATGAAATATTGTTACAAATTCGGAAACAATATTTCCATCATACCATAAACAAATAAAAAATAATTATAATATTTAACTATTACTAAACAAATAAATTAATCGACAACTGGGCTTCATACGGAATGACTTTACCGGTAGATTAAAAAAGCGCTGTTCACACAGGCGAGGGATTTTTCCAGTAAAGACCGTTCACACATCCATTTCACAATACCAATAAATTCTGACATCATTAACCAGAAATTACCTCTAAACGGCTGCGCTTGTGTTTGTAAACATAGGAGTCGGGTTTTTGTTGATGAATCACTATTATTTAAAGCTTTAGCGTTCATGCAGCTGCTTTCTCCCAGAGACATCCAAAGGCAGAAGCGGAACTGCAGCTAAATGTTTACACATTTGACCACATTACTAATTCTGTGGATGGATGAGTGTTGTGAACGACTTTGATGAAAACATATTGAGGAACACTTTAACATGTCGAGATGTACATGATGTGTGTGTGTGCTGGCGCTCACAGGCTGCTTCATGTGCACACGCGTCAAACAACTGAAGCAGAGCTTGAAGGTAAACAAGCAACGGTTTATCATTCCAATTTTATCGATGGCTATTTCCACAGTCGGCATTAAGAAGGGATAGAAACATTTTTTCACGAACATCTAGCAGCTAAATGTGTCTGCTATTATTGACTGTATTTTTAGTTATTTTGAGAGGACACTAAATTTACCCTGCTAAACAAACTTTACACTGACCACTTTCAATTTTGTCAATGAGTCATTTCTGCAGTGTTGTGCTATGAAAAGATATAAATAAATATTTGCAGAAATGTGAGGGGTGTACTCACTTTTGTGACATACTGTACACTTCCAGAACGTCTTGTGAATTTAGTCCCTAGCATCCGTAAGCATCAGTGCTGATGAAAGTGCTTTATATTTTCCTGAACTGCTGTTCTCTCAGTTCAGCATCATCATCGAGCCGCTGTTCGAGTCGTTTAACAGTATGGTTTCCACAGCCAGCGTTGATGACCTGTGTCGCAGCACGCTCTCCTGGCTGGACCAGCACTGCTCTCTGCCCACGCTCAGACCCAGTGAGTGACCGCTCTCTCTTTCACTGTCACATTTGTTTTCCTCAAAATAATTTACTGCCTTCTACCTTTTACATCATGCTGTCACTGTTTTTACTAAGGTCACATTTACAGTACATTTGATGAATAGAAAGCTTGTTATTGAAACGGAATGATATTAATAACAGAATTAGATAATTATATAATAATTTAATCAATAATAGAATTACTTTTATAACATTATAAATGTCTTTACTGTCAATTTTCATCAATTTCATGTTACCTTTCTGAAAAAAATGTAACTTAATTTCTTTAACCCTCTAAGACCGGCGGGAGCGCCCGCGCTCCGGTTTGCGTGCCTCTGTTTAAAAGCCAATAAAAACCGAAAGCATTTAGGTAGAGCAATATTTTTTTTTTGCATATGAAATCAGAGACGTTATACTTTCAGATCAAGCCCAAAACAGTCTCCTGTTGCAATGTTTTCATTCTTTAATGAGTTTACACAAATAGCCTAAAATGTTTACAACAAAAAAACACTTTAATTCATCGCACGCGTTTGCAAGTGTGTTTTATACAGGTTGTTATTGGTTGCTATGTATGTGACGTAATTACCTCGTGTTCACTGTGAACCTATCAGGTTGTCTCACGTGGTGATGACACTCAGCGCGCTGTTTGATATACTTAACATGCACGCGATTTATTATGTATGTGCGTGCGCTCTTCTCGTAGCGGTTTCACTTTATCCGTGTCGGAACATCATAATTTTTTTCACACACACGCACACAACACACACACATCCACATTTACACATACAGGCACAATATCAGACACACACACACACATACACACACTGGCATGGAGTCGTGACCGCACAACAAACAAAAAAATAGTCCGATGTTTTGGAGTTATTACTCGCGTCAAACAAGGAATTCTCCGACTCATCATCTGCTCAAGATTCTATTACCAGTAAACACGAAGCTGACTTTTGTGAAGGATTAGATCCATTCCAAGACATGCTAGTATATACTTTATAAATGCTTTGCTTTTGAGTATTATATGCTCATAAACAATGCATTGCTTTGAGTATGAATATAAACATAACAGAATAATCCCGATAGTATGACGCGCTATTTACTCTTACCGATTCACTTTTATGCCTAAAACATCAAACTTTTATAGCTTTAAACTTACATTTTTTGCTGTATTGCTAAATTGTGCTTATTATTTTACTTACATTGATGTCGTTTTGAACACTGAAGCCCTCAGAACCCTCACCGATTTGTGGTAATTTGTAGAGATTTTTTTGTTCATCAATCGAATTGTTCTGTCTACACTGTTTATAAAAATAAGTGTATCTCACAAACGAATTGATGTAATTAGTCCAAATCAGTTTTATATAGTCTCAAAGGGTTTTGTGCATGTTTTTTACATTGACAAGTTTGAGGTTTACATTTGTGTTATTTCTGTATATAGTAAAAACTAAAATAAAAACTAAGCGATTTTTCAATTTTTTTGTGTTTTATTGCACTTTTAAGCTATTTAACTAGTTAATATGGATGTATGACATACATAAACTTAAAGTTGGGGATGTAAGAATTTTATTGATATATGGCATTTGAAAATACTCAAAAGAATGACATCACAGCATGTTAAAATACTAAGACATACCCTGGCGGAATTGTTCTATGGCAGGTCTTAAAGGGTTAAAAAACATATTTAATAAAGTATTTGAATGAATAAAATCCTTAATTAGGTGCATTTTGCTACAGTATTTATGTCACGATCACCAGCGATCTAACCTTAATAGATCGCTGGAGAACATTCACATTTACATGGACTACAATCCTGCCTCACGTGCTCCAAGTCTCCATTGATTAGACTCACACCGCTGATGCTGCTCATGGACTAAATACACCACACATATATTGATATATTGAATCGGAAGTTCTAAAACAATCATGAAAACGAGCGACTTCAGCATTGAAGAATAAGTTCAATACCTCACAAATGAAGAGATTTGACTAGAAACTCAGTCTGCTGATGGTAACCGAATCACAAGCTGTGTATTATAACACAAATACGTTAGCATACTGTTTATATTTATGGCTTACTTATGTTAACACAGACCTTACAAGATATTACTATTTATTTATATATTTACTTGCCTTCTATAATATAAAGGCTGCATGGCTACAGGACCTTCCTAAACCAGCGATGCATGAACATCCTGTAGTCTCCACTGATCCCTGCTTACTAAGTAGCCCCCACGCTGAGTGGCATGGACTGCTGGACTGGCTGGGGTGCACATTTGCTTTTAAAAAGACGAAATCCCCCTCACTGTGTAATAGAGCACCACCAACTTTCCCACTGTGTAAATATTGGTAGGCCTCGCTACTGTTATAAGTCTTCATAAACGCTCCATCTACTCCTTGTGACAGGACAAAGTGATTAAAAATATCCCCGCAAGTTACATCTGGCTCATATCGTCTACACACATTTACAGTAATGACAGATGGGGCAATATGAGACCATCTGATCGGTGCAGGGAGGTTTCACCGTACTCCCAGCTCAAGAGCGAAGTATTAAAAGTGGGAGGGCGGAATAAGGTCAATAGGGCTCACTTTTAAACTCTCATTGCCGAGTCTTGTTAAACTGATTGTGAACATTACAACGCGGTTTTCCTTGCCTTCCGTGTTTGAACATTTGCTTGTTTTGTTTTGTTTATGTTGTATGCTTCCTGCCTTTTGACCATTCGCCTGTGTATTGACCACGACTCTGAATTGCCCGTTTGCTCGTGTGTTGACTGTTGCTTGCCTGACCATTCTCTGTTCAATAAACCTGCTTTTGGATCCGCACTTCCTTTGTCAGCATCCCACTTCACATTACAATTTACATATGATTAGGCATCAAGTCGAATTTTTTTATATAGATCTCATAGTAATACTTCTGTCTCTTTATTGCTCTTGTTTATTTTGCTATATTGGCATTTAAGTATTACATGTAAGAAATTACTTACATAAAATATTTTTAAAAATACAATAAATGAAAGAAAAAGGGACAAAAACAGACAATATGTCTAAAATTAATCATAATAATTACAATAATAAACAGTGTAGATTACTTTAATAAGGAAAATGAGATTAATAATGTTTTATTCTCTCTCTTTTTCCAGCTGTTTTGAGTTCACTTCGTCTGCTCAGCACCTCCACATCAATCCTTTCAGACCCAAGTTTGGTTCCTGAGCAAGCCGTCCAGGCGGTCACTCATGGACATTCATCTCACAACTACAGACAATGACAGCACACGCTCTCAGAATGACGGCCAATCATAAAACTTTATCCCACAGCTACAGCCAATGACAGCACATGCTCTCAGAATGACAGGCAATCATAAAACTTTATCCTATTTCTACAGCCAATGACAGCACACACTCTCAGAATGACAGTCAATCGTAAAATTTCATTCTACAGATACAGTCAATGACAGCACTCGCTCTCAGAATGACAGCCAATTATAAAAGTTCATCCTACAGATACAGCCAATGACAGCACATGCTCTCA